>QTSX02000008.1:600000-871309 GCA_014839935.2 Entomophthora muscae | reverse complement strand
GGGTCATGGTGCACTTCATGGTACACTACTTCCTCTTGTGAGATGATCTTATTCTTATGGAAAGTTGGTAATTGAAAATAGCTCTCTCATTATCCATCATGTTTTTCTCATTTGCGGCTTCTGGTCTATTGGCAGGTGCCAGTTGGGACGCCTCTAACTTAGTTAACCAGATAAATTATGATGCTGCCTCTTGATCATTGGCTGACTGCAAAAAAAACACAGCTGGAGTGCCCCAACTTCTAACCATTCTTCAGTGTTAGCTTCAAGATTTGACCCTTTGTACTGAGAAACAATTTCCTCTTCTGGTAGCCTATCTGCTATGATAAAAATGATGGCGGGTTGATTGAGTGCCCTAAGTAGTGTAGATTGATCCTCGTTAATCACTACCACAGGTCCCATCTTTCCAAGTTGAGAGACATCAGAAGAGCTCATCTGAAAATTTCTATGATTGATCAGCCTTAAATGCTAGCTGATCCTGCCTGTTCATTGACTAGCTGTAAAAAATATGGGTATCCAGCCAGCCTGAGTGCCTGGGGGATCAGTGGATTCCTCTGAGGAAATTTCCAGGTTCAATTCTACTATTTGAAGATTAAGATCTTTGTTGGGAGAATCTTTATTCATGACAACACCTTCCCTTGTTGACATTCTCTAATAGGTCCTTTAGTACATGCAGTTAGAGCATTATACCTTTTTGGGGCTTTACTATATGTTTCCTCTTTTATCTTTTTAGTTTTGTCAGACAGAGAATACCAAAAAACACAGCTGAAGCCCTGGTAATATGGACAGAGCATCTTTGAATCAACTAAACTCAAGTTTATCTCTAACTCCCAATCATAAAACTGGTTCAAGAAATTGATACAATCACTGTATCATTATTTCTATACAGAAATTGTTTCCCCAGATATGCCCCTATGTCATCCGGAAGGAGCAGATGATGCTCTGTTGAGAAACAACCCCTCATCTTCATCAGCTATATTATATGAATATATCAAGCTAGATTTGTCTAAATGACTATATTGGGGCTTGTTGGAAAAGTAATTCCATACATGAAAGCCATGTGACTCTGGGCAACTTTTTCCAGTTAATTAATGATAGTAGCACCAGCCATGTTGTCAGGGATCCAGCCTGTGGGGGTTTTTGAGAACTTGCGGGCGGACGGCCTGCGGGTCCTGAGGGAAGGGCCCACCACAAGATAGGAGATAACTTTACAATATAAGATAAAGATTTGCCCAGAAGAGCCCAGGGTCCGCTGACAGGCACCATTGAATCAATAAGGCTGGTGAGGGTGATGTACATCACTCTAAATATCTGGGCGGAGGTAGATTTATTGGTCACAACAGATTCCTGCAGGCGGTTGGGCCGCAGAGTAAGAGGTGGTGTCATGAGAACCAGGTAGGCGGGCAAGTAGTTGTACTTGTCGTGGAATAACAGGGGAGGTATAGTGACTTTGGTTCCTTCTCTGTAAACAGTTTCCATCTTTCTTGTTCTGGCCTCTGGGTCTTAGATTAGGATTTTCTCTAAATTAAAATCCAAGTACACCAGGTTGGGTGAGTATTCTGTGAAATGTATCAGGCCAAAGAGAGCTCCTGCTGGACGATATAATTTTGGCAGGCAGTTTGTGGTTTCTTGGGGTTGGTAAGTGTGAGGCATGGAACTGCGGGAGGTAGGCTGCAAATGAAATAGAACTAAAATCAAATATGGGATAACCTGGTTGAACCAAACGTTCATGTCACTTTATTGCAAGAATGGTGGTGGGCAACTTCCTGGCGGCTCAGGGTATAAGTATACCCATCTGCCATGGAGAAACCTTTAAAAATTCCTTTGGGCCTGGTGCTACCATCTACCAGGTTTTTGCAGCCCTTGGTGGCATTCATTTCAGGAGATATTTCATTGGCTGGCTTGAACTGAGAAAACTCAAATTTTCCTTTTGGGTCGTAGGATTGGTCATTTTTGGGTGGCCTGCATTCCACTGAAGTTTATTTGCTTCCCCCGCTGTGGTGGCCCAAGTTATTTCAGGATCTTTGGCTTGGCCTGCGCTTTCATTGATTGGGTTAACAGGAATCTTTGGCATGGGAGGCCTTGATGCAAGTAATTTTAGTTCACCAAGCCTTAGGAGATTCCCTGAAGTCAAATCCTGCTCTGGTTTGAGCTCAAAAAACTGCAGGCTGGCGGCCCGCAGGGTATCAGGGTTTGAATCCCATAGTTAAGATTTTCCCATGAGCATAGTCAACAGGAGTTTGTCATTTGTGACACATGTACTGGGTCTTTCAGACAAGAACCTTCTAAGTTTCTGAAGGTTTGCTTGGTACCAACCCCAAAGTGACAAGTTTGATGTAAATATGACAGGTTGCAGCAATGTCAATAGTATAAAAAACAGTATTTTCAGACTACATAGATTCAATGATGTATTCAGATTGAAAAATTCTGCATGGGGTGATATTTGATAGGACCTGTTAAGGCTTTGGGAGCTTTCAGCTTCCTTGGGGTGATGTATCATCTTTCCAGTTCCAAGCTATCGTTTATGAAGGGGTTCTGAAATCTTAACCCTCTTATAAAGCTTTGATTAGGTTTACTGCAACTGTTATGGTGATTTCACTATCAGCTCCAATAGCTGATAAGTTAATACCACTTATCAGGAAGATTTAAGTTGTGCCTGTCTCCTGATAATAAATTATATCGTTATTCTGACATTTGTTTCTTATTCTGGTTTTAGTTTTAGATTCTTTAGTTGTTGTTGCCTTGGGTTCCATCTGATTAGCGCTAATGCTACTGATGACTTGACCGTGCACGTTCTCTTATAGGCTGAATATCTGATCCTTGTAAATCACCATTACACCATAGGTGGAAAATGGTTGGGATCCCGTGGTGCAGATGAACTTTGGGGTTGTGCATGATTTGATGCTAGCAGTAAGGGGGATGGATATTCAGTTTAAATTAGAAATATGTGAAGTAGAAATCAAGTCAACGTCTTTGGCAGGATGCGGGGTAGAATGTAAAATGAGGCCCTGGGTATGATTTTCAATTGTTGGCTTGCGTCAGGCAGCCATGTGAAGATCTATTTATTAGGGTTTGACTAAACATACGCCCATGTGATAAATTGGCCTTTAAAATGAGAGGTTCTGTCAAATCAATCAAGCCTACCCGTGGCTGAAAATCCTATAACGGTATAGCTCCTCTTAAATATTACATATCGATAAACCCCTCAAGTACATAATAACAAGTTAATTAAGCCCTCGCAGATCGGATGACACAGGCGCTAGCATTATTACTCTTATAACTTTAGTGAAGCCTGATTTTGGCCTGGACTTATTCATTTTTGTATCTGAATATCTTAAACCATCTTTAACGCATCTGATCAATGTTGGTTGGCATTCCGTACTGCTGCTTACCATCTAGAGAAGCAAGCATTATTTTATGTTTGTTCCAACTTGGATTTAATATTCTTATTTCCCTTGCAACAACCTTAAATGGATTCCCAAAGGGCGGGTTGAAGATAGTTGCGCATCTTTACGTAGCAACAACAAGCTTATTCTTCTGCTACGGACTGTACGCCTTAGTATTGGTATGTCATTTTCTGTACTCCGCTAATGCAGCTAGAAAAAACTAAGACGCATAAAGCATTATCGAATGTTTCATATTGTCGATGCAATATTTTCTGGTATAGTCGCATTCGGGATGGTTATCAAGCTAGTCTTTGATGACTTTTGTGCTGATAGAAAGATGGCTGATAGTTGCGGAGTCGGGAATGTTGTACTATTTATGGCTTTCACCTCAACGTTTAGCGTGGTGCTTCTTAAGGTAAAGGTTCATCCGCTACATGATTCTAATTTTTCAAGGTTCTTAGTCTATTCTTCCTTGTAGGATATCAGAAGGAACTCATGCTTTTAACTTTCACTGAGCAGGAATTTATTGTGGAGTTTAAAGGCGATCTTTGAACTTCCCGGAAAACTCTTGCTTTGGTTTGAGATGTACAATGTTATTGTAAAATAAGTTAGATAAAATGCTTTTTGTTTGCTTATGTAACATTTAAATGATCGTCGAGGAAAGTGGTGCTAAGAATCCTAACAAATAACAAGCCCTGAACTAAAGTACAGCTTTTTAAACTGATGGCAGCTCTTAAGCCCAATTAATCTTGGGAAGTAAGCTGCGAAATATCTTTCATCACAAGTTCGAATTCTGGTAGTCGAATTCATCTCTCCTCGAAACTCGCCCCATTGACCTAGAGCGTTCTGAAATCCTGCAGTCAATGTTCAATATACCAACTTTATCATTCACTTAGTTCAACTTTCTTGTTTAATGGTAGTAAGCTTAGTCCTCTGAATATAATAACTATATATTGATATTATTATATTACTTTTTTCAACTGAGATGATAGATTTCAAGATTTGGGATATATGAGGAAAGCACACTTGTCATAGTGGGTTCTATAATGCCAGGAATTTCACGTCTGCAGTGATGCACTTGTGGTGCATAGAAAATCGACTGGAGTTTGCAAGACTTACTTTGTTAAAAGGTATATTAAAATGGGGAATAGTGGTAATTACAAATCCTACAGCTCCACTAGTGTTTAAATTAAACTTTAGCTTCCAGCTAGAGGATATATTTGGTAAATACCAACCTGCCATGAAAAACTCCCACCAACAGCTGAAGCTCAAAGGGGCTTTCCCAAATCTTACTAGCTTCAGTTAGGTTAATAAAAAGGCCTGAATCAGTTTTTTAGAAGTAGCCTGGTTTTATTTTACTTTTAACTCTCAAGAGTTGAATCCTTAAATAATTTTGAACTCATATACAAGAGTTTGAGAGAGGTTAACAGAAGCAATAATTAGAAGAGTAGATTTATTTTTATTGGGCTACCAAGAGTAATTTATATTTGCTGTCTGAAATGTGATACTGGCAAAATTTGAAGTAGCAGTGTTGAAACTGAGTCTCCATCCTTGCCTGCCAATGTATCTTACAATACACAGGGGGCACTTGATGAGATGCCCAATGATGTGTCTAATGGCATTGATCAATATGCTGACAATGTCAAACTGGGGGCATTTTCTCCTAATTAGGAGTGTTACCAACTCGACATGCTGATCCCTGAGCAAGTTATTCCACAACACAAACCTTATATTGACCCCCCACTGTGCCACCCCCTGATGGACTTGTGGCTCCTCAATATAGTATATAGACATAATATTCTCTAAATAAAGATAATCTTATTCTTATCCTTGTTCTTTCTATTGGACTGTTGTCTTCCCCAATCAAGTACTGAACTATCATTAATTCAGTTTCAATAGCAGTTAGTATTTGCAGTAGGTTTTATAGCCTCAAGGATAAACTAAAACAATTCAGCCTAAATTTAAGCCCATTCATCTGCAAATGAAATCACATTATCTTAAAACAAAAAAGAAAGTGTCATGAACAAGTTTTCCCAGGCGCGGCCAGACCAAAGCGCTGCCACTTGGGAAAACTTGTTCTGAAGCCCCACCCACTTGCAGTGATTGTAGATTCAAATCTAATGATGGATTGTAAGTGTGTGGTGGCAAAAAACCGAGTTCAAGCGGGGTGTGGATGTCCCACATTCAATCTTTTCTAAAACATCAGTTTCTTTTCAAATCCTGACCTTCAAGGAGGTCAGGTAACAGCATACAAGACCACTATTGGTGGTGTCTGTAAGCTAACCAAATATTACATACAATGAGATCACATCATCAAGATGTATCCAAGAGCTTTAATTAATATCATCTCTAAAAACTATAGTAGCAGGTTGATTTTTTTTTCTTTTATAAATATCTTGCTTCATGATTCACTTATTTCAAAATCTGCACATCCAATCTGTAATAACAAGATTATTAGACTCTGCATTTTCATCATTGAGATTTTCTGGAATTATTTCTCCTCCTATGAAATGATCCCTGAAAATTACAAAATTGAATGTGAACCCATCTATGCAATTGATTATCTGACTTTGAGCCAAATTAAAGTCTTCCTCTTTTACCTGTGCATTATAATCATTTGTATTTTTTCTTATTCCCTCTTTAAAGGGATCACTTCTGAGTAAATAAGCACTTTATTCTCCTCATTGGTTATGACATCCTTATTTGGGTGTACATTCCTCATTTGATCAACCACAATGAGCTCTCACTCTACTTTACTCTGACAGAAGGGAGCCTAAATCTATCATCAATTAATAAAAATCTATTAGTTTTTAATTTTACTTTCAACCTATTTGGTTTTGTTTTCTGCTGAGTGGATTTTGCTTTAGTGTTGCAACCAAGTTTCCAGAATTGCTTGCCAAAGTATCTCACAATACACAGGGAGTGCTCAATGAGCCGCCCCTTGACATATCTAACGACATGGATCAATCTGATGGCAATGTCAAACAGCGGGCACTTTCTCTTAATTAGGAGCGCTACCAATTTGAGCTGCTGATCATGCATGAGTTATTCCTTGGCTCTAATTCTTACATGAAACATGCCACCATGCCACCCCCTTGTGGCCCAGTGGCTTTCCCCATATAGTATATTAATCACTGTATTCTATAATAAAAAATGCCTTATTCTTATTTTTTCCTGTCCTTTCTATTGGACTGTTGTCTTCCCAAATCCAAATACTGAATCCTCATTGGTTCAGCTGCAACAGTGGTAGCAGCGGTAGGTTGACAACCTGCCTAAAGAGAAAATTCCCCCCAAGAAAGGACAGAGTACGGGCTGTATGGCTACTCCCCACCAAGAAACCTTCATGCTAATCCCCAAGGGAGACATCCCCAACAGGTACATCATCTATCAAGATCAGCTGGTACTTAAAAGCGTGTATAATTGACTCCGCCTTGGGCAGCACAACATAAGTGTCACCCTGCCCCAATTGGACCTGTCACAACGCATGCTCAAACTCCAGTTGGAAACCTTTGTGGGTGGCGTGAAAGGGGCTGATATTGTCAGCTGGCTCCACTACACTCCACTCCACTGAAACCCGTCTCTGTGTATGTCAGGTACCTGAGCCTATGTGGGTTGCCACTGCTACAGGCCACTTTACAAGACCTGTTGCAGTTTAGTTCACTACCTGGGCCAGTCAAGAAATAGAAATCACCTGGGTGTCATTCAGGGATGCCACAAAGTCCTGCTACAGAAAGACATTCTCACCCATTGTGGTAGGAACTCCCCTCCTAGCTATCAAACAGACTGGCTCTGTTCCTGAATATCTTGCTGCCTGGCAGAAAGCTCTTGCTGCTGCTCCAGAAGCCGTGACTGAAAGAACACCATGATCATTACCTTGATAGTTAATGGGTTAAAGCCCCATACCTGAAAGTGGGTTTCTGTAAGTTGCTGCACCTCCACCAATGACTGCTATAAGGCCATTGTGAAGGCTAATAATCAGGCTTGAATGGGGTTCTGTCGCTCTAATGACGCACCATGTCATGTTCTAAGGCGCGGCACAGACACACAACAGGAAATCCTAACCTTAGGATTGGATTTGTACTAAGTCTTGGTTAGATGACAGGGAAAGCAAATGTGTTTACCTTGCAGCCCTGGAAGAATAATCTCTACTAGTTGTGGCTAGAGAGAGGCGCAGAAATACAGAAGACACAAAGATAAAAATGTGAATAGAACTTAGATTTTATTAGTGAATATAAAATGGAATATATAGTGGTTAGGAATACCGCAAAACACTACCAGGACGGTAGGATCACTTGCCACCATCATGAGTGGGGCAAGTGAGTTGCGCAGGATCAAGAAACCAAACAATTGTGCTTCCTGATTCAGTCATCAACTCATTTCAAGAGGCAAAAGCAAAAGCAAGATATTTGTCTTTGAAATGGCCCACCGAAGGCAAAATTGAAATATGGTGAATAGCGGTATTCACGACATTGCCCTCCCCTAGATTGGCCTTAGGGGGTGGTATTTACAAAGGAACTTTGTGTGCACTCGAGCAAAAGGACGGCCACTGGAGAGGAGCTTTACAGTGTATTTGGACCCTTGTTTAAAGGTCACTTCTAAAGGGCCAATCCACAGAGAGTCCAACTTATGTGTGCGACCACCTACTCTGTGTTGGTAGTAAAGTACATGGTCACCAACATCAAATTCAGGCAGGGGGGAGCGTCCAGCATGATTGGGAGAAAGCTCAAGCATCTTAGTCTTGTATGCAGAAGTGTAGGCAGTGACCTGTATATCAATTATGCAGTTGACTAGATCCTTGATGTGGTTGTCAGGATTTATGGCCTTATCAGAGGTAAGCAGGGGGGCCCAAGAGCAATGGGTAGTAGCTTCTTGCCCATACTGCATAGCAAAAGGGGAGTATCCCGTGACACAATGTTTGCTAAGGTGGTACGCAAAGAGAGAAGCAGGTAAGTATAGGTCCCAATTGGCAGCGTCAGAGTAGGTGAGCTTCCTCATGATAGAGACCAGTGTTGAATTTGCATGCTCAACTGCCCCATTGGTAGAAGGATTGTAGGAAGAAGAGAAGAACTAGTGTGATCCCAAAGCTTTTGACAACAGAGGTTACCAGCTTGGCATTAAAGTTAGTCCCATTATCTGAGAGCAACACTTGAGGACATCCATGGCGGTAGAAAACATCTTGTAACAGAAAGGCAGCAGTTGTCTTAGCTGTGATGTCCTTTGTAGGGCGAGCCTCTACCCACTTGCTGAAGTGATCAACAGTAATCAGAATAAAGCAACACCCAGAACGTGAGCGGGGGAGAGGACCTACTGCGTCAATACTGACAGTGTGAAAGGCAGGTTGCAGGGGAACTAATTTGAACTTGTGGGCAGCAGCTCAAGGCCTCTGCAGCTGGCAGTTGTGGCAGCTAGCTATGAGGTCTGGGATCAGTAGGCAAAGGTTCTCCCAGAAGTAATTCTTTTGAAGCCAGTCAAAGGAATTAGCAATGCCTCCATGCCCAGTCTCTTTATGAGCTTGCAAAACCAACAAGAGGCAAAAACTGGGTCATACATAGGGCAGATACTGGTCTTGTACCTTCTTGAAGAGCTGATTGCCATATATGAGGGTATCTTTGGATAGCTTGGACAAGGCCAGTTGTACCTCTTCTGTCTCAATTTCCCAAGAAGAAGGGTACCCAATTAGTTCATATAACCAATCAGCCTCTTCAGGATCCAAGGCAAGAATGGGCATTCTGGAGAGCCTATCAGCGTTCTGGTGTTGAATCTCAGAGCAATGGAGCACAGTGAAGCTGTATCCTTGCAGACGTAGAGCCCATCTAGCTAGGCGCCCTTTGGGCTCCTTAAGCTGTTGTAACCACTTAAGCAAAGTGTGGTCAGTGACAACTGTGAAGTGGGTACCATATACATAGTGACAAAACTGCTTGACTGCATGCAACACGGCAAGACACTCCTTCTCTGTGACACTATAGTTCTTCTCATGTTTGTTTAGCATGCAGGAAGTGTAAGCCACAGGATGGTCTATACCCTTGTTGTCTAGTTAGGCCAGAATAGCCCCAATATCAGGATCACTAGCATTGGTGTACAGGATGAACTCCTTATCATAGTCAGGATACACTAGGATTGGCGCCTCTTTAAGTTTTTGCTTAAGGGTCTCAAAGGCTTGCTGCTGACTGGTGGTCCATTCAAAAAGGACATTACATAACAGCTGGACTAGAGGTTCACTAGTATTAGCAAAGTCAGGGATAAACTGTCTATAGTAGCCCATCATCCCTAGAAAGACTTGTACCTCTCTCAGATTGATGGGCAGAAGCATTTTGTTGATGGCTTCAACCTTCTTAATCATTGGGCAAATCCTGGTCTGGGTTACTTCATGGCCCAAGAATTCAAGACATTCTTTGAAGAAGGTGCACTTGGAAGGTTTTAGCTTAAGGCCAGCTTTTCAAATCTTTATGAACATCTCTTTGAGATGAGCCAGGTGATTAGTGAAGGTAACACTGAAAACCGTTATATCATCCAAGTATACTAGGATGCACAACAACTTCAAGTCATATAGGATGGAGTCCATGGCCCTTTGGAAGGTGGCCGGGGCGTTGCAGAGTCCCTGTGGCATGTGAGTAGGCTCAAAAAGCCCTTCAGAGGTAATGAGTGCGGCTTTTTGGCAATCCTTGGGGGATAGATCAACTTGCCAGTATCCAGATGCCAGATTCATTGCGGAGAAAAACTTAGAGCCTCCAAGAAGTCAAAGAGCATCATCAATACGCGGCAAGGGGTATGAGTCCTTCTTGCTCAAGGAGTTCAATTGGCGGTAGTCCATCACAATACAATGACCTCCATCTTTCTTCTTTAGGATGAGTAGCAGGGATGCTCAAGGACTTTGGGAAGGTGCCAGCAGCCCAGCGTCCAACGGTTTTTGAGCTCTTTAGATACCTGGGCGTCCTCTACACAGCTGCAGCAATATGGTTTAGCATGGAAGAGAGGAGCGTTGCCAGTGTCAATCTGGTGGATCACGCCTTTGGCTAACCCATAGTCAGTACTGTCCTTTGCAAAAATGTCAGAAAATTAGTCTAGCAAGTCTAGCACCTCTTTCTGTTGAACCAGGGACAGCTGTGGAAAGTCTTGCGCAGTGAACAAGGATAGGACCTGGGGTTCATCCTCAGGTGAGTTAAAATCTTGGAACGTGCCAAAGGGATGAAGAGAAAGGACATCAGGAGTTCTCAACAACTTGTCATATCCAACAACCTGCCCCCTAGACACAGTCATGAGGAGAGCAGTCAGGTTGGCTACCAACAATTGAACAGGGTCCTTATGGGAGACATCTAGGATCCCAGGACAGAGATAAGGTTTTTTGCGTCCTAAGGAGGGGGAGATTTCAACTCCAAGAAGGTTTGTTCAGGTAGTTCATATGATATCTGTGAGTCTAGGATGGCCTGGGAGCCAGGTGGTATGGTGACAGTAGACATGGCTATGAGAGGGATCCCTTCAGACACAGGACAAGCCATGGGTGAACATTTCATGTTTGAAGAGTGGGTGCAATATTTGAGGTTGAAAACCCCATTAGGATATTCCAAGGCACATGTCTTGAGCTGTTTTCTGGGATTTTTAACTGGCTCTTCAAAGATCAGGGGGACTTTGTATCCCAGACTAGAGAAGTAACCATCTTTTAAGTTGATTATCCCATTATATTCCCTAAGGAACTGGGTGCCAACTAAGAGATTGTAACTCTTGTTTTCCAAGACAACTGCTGGTGCAGCTAGGAGAAGCTTACCAAACTGCATGAGTAGAGCAGAGTATGCCTCTATGGCGCGGGTCATAGACAGTCCAGCTGTGCCATACGTCTGGTGATAATTAAGGTCAGGGGCAAGTTTGAGTTTCTTCACAAGCTTGGAGGAGACAACGTTGACTGGCAATCCAGTGTCTAGAACGGCGTTGATCTTCACTTTTTGAATGAATATCTCTACTTGAGTGGTAGTGCAACCAAAGGGTGGAAGGACAGCCAAGATATCCTGAGCCTTGGCTAATTCCTTATCCCACTTCTCAATCATGCATCTTAATCCTGGGAACTCCTTATAAAAAGTCTGGAGAGGGAGTAAAACAGATACATTCTTGAAGACAGCGTCAGCAACCTCAGCAGCTTCTTCTGACAACTCCACTAGCACAGGGGATCTCTAAGCCTGAGTGAGGTAAGGGAAAGAGACAATTTCTTTAACTTCAGGTAAAGGCTTAGTGGTAGTTGTAGTCTTTCCTGAGAGTAATCTATAGGGGACTGTAATGGTTTCAGGAACAGCCAGAACAGAGTACCCATATGCATTGGTGTTGTCAGTATCAGAGTCATCCAGGTCAGAGTTGTCAGAGATATTGTGGAACAAGAGGAGGATAGGAGAAGTCTCATTATCAGCAGGCTCAGCGTCAGATATAAAGGGAGGGATTGAAAGAGACTGGGAAGAATTTTCAACCAAGAGCGTCTCTGCCTCTAGGTTGACTGTTCTTTTCCTGCCTGCTCTTTTGGATCAGCCCTTTCAACCCGTGGGTTAGTGCAGACTCAAGAATGATGACCTATCTGACCACAGTTGTGGCAACCTTGGCGTTGAGGAGGATTTTGTGAGTTCATGATAAGAATACAAGGACCACGTGAAGATAAACCAGAGTTAGAAGTAGCTCAACCTTCCCTAAAAACTGCTCCAGAATGGGTAAGGTGCATATCCTGCAACAGCGTCTTTATGCTCTTTATGGAGGAAAGCATAGCCTTATGGGCTTTGAAGTGAAGGCACAGAAGTTGATTACTTTGAGGGCTTGAGCGCAAGCCATGTAGGCTTCATGGGCTGTCAACTGTCTGCTCGTTATCAGTTGCTATCTTTCCATGTAGAATCTGTCTGCAAAATGAGCTAGCGTCTCTTTAGGCTTGAAAGCAATATGCATGAAGGCGTCCTTCTTTACTTCCAGGCTAAGGTCACCACCAAACTTGTCAATCAGAAGCTGCTTCATATCTTCCCACGTCTCAATGGTGGGCAGCTCAGGCACCACCACCTCCTGGCAAGTTGGATGTAGACAGGTCAGAATATGTTCTTTCTTAACTTTTTCTGAAGCTTGTCTCATGGCAGTTTTGTAGATAGTTAGGAAAGCTGCAATAGTCAAGGTTTTGGGATTGAAGACTTGCTTAAAGGTAGGCTTGAAGTGTGCTTCAGGAGTTGGGCCACCATTGTTGCTATCAGGTATGTTTAGACACAGGGAAAACTCTGCCCTGGATTCAGAGGGGGGGTTGTCTAGCCCATAGCTGACAAACACTCTCTTCAAGGGTAGTCAGGGTCTTAACAGCGTGGGTACCCATATTGACAGCTTAAGTGGTTTATTGTGCAGTGGAATCTAAATGTCGACCTTGGGTGGTCACTATTGTGGAGATCCAGCCAGTTGAGAAGTAAGGGATGGCCCCACTGAGAGGCAAGGGGTGAACCTATCATTCACAGAGTCAATCACGTCATTCATCTGTTGTACGTCTCTATCCAGTTCAGTATAGTCCCACTTCAATTGATCCACCTTGTTAGCTAGGGCAATTAGTTTCCTAGCGCATTGGATTTGAGGAGCTCCTGGTAATTCAGGGCAGCAGCCATCTTCATTGACAACCCCAACTAGACTAGCAGCAAGTGTCATCATTTCACGTAGGGCGGCAAGTTCTTGCTGTAGCTCTGCAACTTGAGCAGTCAATTCAAGCACCTGGGGGTCAGGTTGAGGAGCCTCAGCAGGACGTCCTTGACTGCAAGTATTTGTATGTAGCTCTCAAATAGCATCCCATATTCTTTGCTCTCAATCTTCCAAATCATCAGAAGGAGGAGAAGGCAGAACATCTGGCTTGGGTGTAGCTAATTCATTCACTTGACTCTGGAGTTTGGCAAGTAGCAGCAGCGGTGGCAGCTCTTTCTTGATCAAACACCTCACTGAGTTCATTAAGGCTGTTAACAGCAAAGTCTGCTACCTGCTGTAGTTGCTTGAAGGAATACATACTAAATGCATTGAGCTGTTACATGAGTTGTTTGAATTCAGTGAGATAAGCGTTTAAGGTGGAATCTACTTGAGTTTGCCAGGGTTGTTCTAGCTGGTGAAACATGTGTAGACGCTCTCTCATGTATTTGGGGATGGACTGGCACATTTTTTCAATAGAATTAACCAAACAGGTCTGGGAGGTAACAGAGTTGCGCTGATTGTCAGATACCAAGGAAAAAAGGGAATGAATCCACTGTTGGTAGGCAGCAAACTGGTCCCAGTGATGAGTAACTGCTGCTTGTAGAGACGAGATCTCTTGGATGTGGAGCCCCAACACCATTTGATGGTGGGCCAAGGCAGGCTGCACAAAGCATGATAGTAAGTGTTCAGTGGAGCCAGCCACTGAGAGGATATGTTGTGGAAATTGAGGAGCCACAATTAATTTGTAGTATTCAGCCCAACTGAACTGCAACTGAAGGCAAGGGATGGCTCCTTCACGGGCTATCCCAAGGGTTACTGACATTATTGGTCTAAGTCAGGGGTACCCATGGGATAAGCAACTAGGTGGGGACCATTCCTGAGGTTCAGTACCATAGGGACAATAGGCGGGTTGGCAATATCTTCCTCAATAGGTGGGCTAGTAATTTCAGGTGAAGTCGGCTCTTGTATAGGCGGAGGCAAAGGACCTGAAAACGTGGATGCAAAAGGGATAACCAAGGGGCTGTAAGCCCCTGTAGTGAGCACCATTTTTGTCATGTTCTGAGGCGCAGCACAGACACACAACAGGAAATCCTAATCTTAGGATTGGATTTGTACTAAGTCTTGGTTAGATGACAGCGAAGGCTATGTGTTTACCTTGCAGCCCTGGAAGAATAATCTCTACTAGTTGTGGCTAGAGAGAGGCGCAGACATACAGAAGACACAAAGATAACATGTGAATAGAACTTAGATTTTATTGGTTAATACAAAATGGAATATATAGTGATTAGGAATACCACAAAACACTGCCAGGACGGTAGGATCACTTGCCACCAGCATAATTGGGGTGAGTGAGTTGCACAGGATCAAGAAACCAAACAACTGTACTTCCTGATTCAGTCATCAACTCATTTTGAGAGGCAAAATCAAAAGCAAGAGATTTGTCTTTGAAATGGCCCACCAAAGGCAAAATCAAAATATGGTGAATAGTGGTATTCACAACACACCACTCCAACCTTGTCCCACACCTGGCAGTGCTCACAACCAAGTAGATTGCCGCCAGTCACGCCAACAGGAAAATGGGTTAAGCGCCCCTGCAAAGGGAAACTCCAGTTAGCACAAATTGAGGACCCGGCAAAAGCCTGGGGGTCTTAGTTACAAGAGGTTCTACAACCCCACTTGACCCTCACTATCAATCCCTCCTAGCAAAGAGCCCCTGTGACTTCAACATTCACAAGTTGAAGCCCTTGATGTCTTCCAAGTTCATAGCAATGACCCCATACTTTAAGCCAGTTAATTCATCAAAAAAAATCACCCACTTATCCTACCCATTTTTTTCCATGGGAATAACCACAAACTACTGATAGATACTGGGGCCAATCACACTATGGCTGACCAGTTGTTTGAAGACGCTCAACAACTAGACCAAGTGCCAAGCAGATTCAAGGCAGTACAGGTGACTGATTGCCAAAGAGTGGTAATTACCCATGAGATGGTACCCTTCTCTGTGAGAATGGGGAAAATCTAGGTTAAGCTCTCTGGGCCAATCATGGCAGGGCTCAGCCACAATGTAATTGCCGGCCTTGACTAGTTTTGTCACAATTGTCCCTACATTGACTATGATATATCTGTTATCACCCTCAATAGAAATGGGGTGAGATTTAAATCTATCCTGTTGAAATGAGCAAGTTACTCCACAATACTGTGTTTGTCAGAATAACAGAGACAGGCTTGTATAATTTCAAGGGGGAAAACTAGACTTTAATCAATGCTCATTCAAAGTTATCTGTGCTGAACCACCTGTGGCCCCTCCCTTGACCACTCCACCTCCACCAGCACTTGTTGCTCTCCTTGAGGGGTATAAGGACGTTTTCAATGAAAAACTGGACCAACTAATTCCTCTTCTGGGAGATTCAGCATGCTGTAAAGCTACAAGGGTTGCTTCCCAAGCTGTACCCCCTCTATTGCTTGACACCAAAAGAATATGTAACCCTCCGCCAGCATCTTGTAGATGCATTTGGCAAGGGCTTTATACGCCCCTTGCTTTTGCCATATGGGGCTGCTGTATTCTTTGTAGCCAAGAAGGACGGGTATGTTTGCCTAGTCACAGATTACCATACCCTAAATGAGGTGACCGTTAAGAATAATTACCCCTTGCCGCTGATTGACAACCTGTTTATTACAATTGCAGGTGCAAAGGTCTTTAACAAGATCAATCTCACTGCAGGGTACAACCAGGTCTGCATTGCTCCAGGGGATGAGGCAAAAACTGTCTTCCACACGCGCTACGGGTTGTTTGAGTATTGTGTCATGAACTTTGGAATGACCAACACTCCTTACACCTTTGCCATGTTGATGAACAAAGCATTTGAGGACCTGATTGGAAAATGTGTGGTTGTGTACCTTGACAACATTATTGTCTTCAGTCAAGATCAAAACACACACCTCCAACACCTCTGTGCTGTCCTCAACACCCTTCAGAAAAACCAGTTGAAGGCTAAGCCCTCTAAATCCAAGTTCCTCAAGTCAGAGCTGCTGTTCCTTGGGCACACCATCTCTGCCCAAGGGATAAAGCCTGATCCTTCCAAGATAAAGGCAATCACCAGCATTCCACCCCCCATAATGTTGTTTAGGTGCAGACATTCCTAGGCATGGTTGCCTACGTACCCAAGTTCATTCCCAATTGCAGGGAACTAATTGCACCTCTCACTGAGCTCCTCAATACCAAACAGTTCTTCCATTGGATCCCCATCAGAGGTTGAGCCTTTGAGACGTTAAAGCAAAGGCTCACAACAGCACCAGTACTGCAGTTCCCCAATTGTAACCAACAGTACAAACTCGAGACCAATGCCTCTGACAGGGCCATAGGGGGTGTGTTATGGGTAGAAACTGATAAGGGAGTCTTCCTCCCCATGGCATACAAATCCAGGAAGCTCACTGACTCAGAACAACATTACCCAATTAATGACAAGGAGCTAGCAGTAATTGTGCACTGCATCAAGAAATGGTGCTGTTACTTGGAAGGGGCCACCTTTCATCCCTGTGTCTTTACAGACCACATGTGATACAATAGGTTCCATCATGCCGGGAATTATCTGGTTGAGTAAAAAGCTTGAAAAGCCAGAAAACCTTTTAAAAAATTGACCCAATTAACAGATTTAAATCAGATAGTCAATTGAAAATGAGTTACAGCTTCTCCAGTCTGCCAGCTGAAACCAATTCCTCCTTACAAATTGACATTGATAAATTGACGTAATTTGAGGGTCACTCAATATGAGCTTGTTAATCAGCATGGCCATCAGAAACTGGTCACACAAGGGTTCTTTTTAATCTGGAACAGATAATCACTTGACAATGTAGAAAGAATAGGAGCCCAGAATCCAGGTGGTATTGCTTAGTCAATTTTGGTAAATATTGAATAATTTTCCCTGTTTCACCTCTAAAAATTGAGTCCTCCCAAAAATTTACTCAATAAAAATCAAATATCCCTTAGTCTAATTTACTCTTGAAAATGCATCCTGTAGTTGGATTGTTGCACTACATTCCCTACAATCTGATTCTAAACTGGATCATTACCAGAAGATGGGGATCTGCAGTTGGAACTTTGTTATTGGCGCCTCCCAATGTTAGTTCATTGCCTGTTAATCTTGGAGTGGTCCCCCCTGTCTTTGGGAATGAAAATTGTGCTGCATCTCAATGTCCTGAATTTTATTCTGAAGATTCTCTGATGCTTTCACAGGATATTTATCTTGGGCCACTTTGATCAGGATTAATTATTTTACTTAATCCTAGTATCTCATTTGGAAATTTTACAAAACAATGTCTGAAGCTGCATTGGTGGTTAATCATTAACTCTATGTGGATTTGGGTGGTATTTCTCTATCAATTGGAGACAGCTTCTTAATATCCTGCAATTTCTATCGCACCAAGTTTCTCCAATACTTCAACATGCAGTCCCACTTGACACGCCGCCAGGCAGGCTGGGTTGAGCATTTATCTCCTTACCAGTTGCGTATCAAGTACAATCCTGGGAAAGAGCTTGTCACAGCAGATGCTCTCTCAAGGCTCTATGTAGCGTTCATCACAGGGGACAACGGTTTGGACCCCAACTGGCCAATGCTCTACCTTCAACCTAAAGCAATCTGCTATGAAGATCTTAATTTGGTAACCATCTCCAAACTGAAGGACAATGAAAGCCAGTTCACCACCAATGTGGGTAACGTTTGCCACCACGCAGAAACAGGAGAAAGGACACCCTATATTCTTATCACACAGTGAGGAGACACCATACTGCACTACCACTGCATCTTGGGCCATGTCAGAGAAAAAACCTCTTTGAAATCATGAAATGGTAGGTTTGGTGCCCGCGTATGAGCCAAGACATCTTGGATCTCCTTGAGACAGGTGTGTTGTGTGAAAAGAATACATCAAAGCCTGCACCCCCCAAGTCTGTCCTACCCATTAAGGCCATGAAACCCTTTGAATAGTGGGCCCTTGACATTGTTGGGGCCCTCCCCAAAAACAGACTTGGAAAAAAATATATCATCACAGTCATTGACTACTTTGCTTGCTGGCCAGTGGCGTAGGCAACCAGTAACCACACAACCACCACCATCACTTGCTTCATTGGCAAGAAAATTGTGGCCAGTTTTGGACAACCCAAACGCCTCATTACAGACAGGGGTACCAAGCTTGTTGGACATGTCATGAAAGCGTACTGCGCCAAAAATGCCCTACAACAAATAGTCACGGCTCCATACCATCTGCAAGCCAATGGGCGTATAGAGCAATTTAATGGCTCCCTGGTCCAGTTGATTGCCAAACTCTCACAGAAACATCCTAATACTGCATGAACTGAACATCTGCCCACTGCACTGCTCATTTTATGAGCAATAATTCATAGGGGCACCAGGTTCAGTCCTAGCACCTTGGCCTTTGGGACACCTGATGGTTTGGCAGGAGTAGAACAAGGGAAAGTACAATCCACAGCTCCCGCAAAACCCCCCTTGTTACATACCTTCTCCCTGAGCCGGTGGCGTGCCAAGGCCTGAGAAATTGAGCACAAGCAAATTGAGGGAGTGACAAGACACCTTGAGGACAGATATGCCATAGGTGACCTTATCTACGCCCTCAACCCCAATTCAGCCAAGTTAGAACCCAACCACTTGGGGCCCTTCAAGATAGCCACAGTCTATGACAACCACACCTACCAGCTGGAGGACGCCCAAGGGAACACCAAAAAGCTTCATCACAATTGCTTGCACCCCTGCTGCGCCATCCCCAAATAAAAGTTGTTTGTGCGGGCCTTCCCAGATCTCCCACAAGCTCCAATACTGGTGTCTGACAACAAGCATGGGGCAAGGGGGTGTTGCAACCAAGTTTTCAGACTTGCCTGCCAATGTATCTCACAATACACAGGGAGTGCTCAATGAGCCGCCCCTTGACGTATCTAACAACATGGACCAATCTGATGGCAATGTCAAACAGCAGGCACTTTCTCCTAATTAAGAGCTGTGGGGTTCCTGTCCACCAGTTTCTAAAGTGTGTCCTGGATTGTAGCCAGGGACCAGCTGAAAGGGATTGTCATTCTCTAGTAAGGGAAAATGTTTCTCAGAAATATGTATAGGGGTTGAAATGGGCTTTTATTCAATCTCAGAAGGAAGATCCCCTTAGAAACCTTCTGGTATATGGCCTGGGGGGTTAAGGAAATAATATGAATTTGCCATTACTTGGAGTCCTTTAAAAATCTCTTGGACTCCTTGTACTTGGTCTTTGGCTTTGGCTCCTTGGTCTTGGGCTTCTGCACCTTGGTCTTGGGCTCCTGTGCTCTGTTCCAGCTCAGGATTCCTTTTCTTGGTCTTTTGCTCCTTCTGTAGCTCTTGTGGCCTTTGTAATCCACTTGATCCAGTCCCTGAAGAGTCTCAGATAGCTTTCCCTTTTATAGCCCCTTGTTTCAGACCAAAAATCTCTCTTAGAACCCTGGTTTTCAAAAGCTTAAACTATTCAGTTTTTCTCTTTCTATAATATATTAAACTTTTAAAAATTACTTCAGCCAATGAAAGTGATAAAGAGCGACTTTTGAGGAAGCTTTGAATATAAAAGTAGGAAGAGAAGAAGTATATTTTATTGGATAATACTTTAGACTTATATAGCTTTAGCTGTGGCGGGGATTTTAGTTAGATCAAACCCAGGGGCTGGTCATGTTCTGGATAGGTTCAAGTTGCTGGATACCTGGACATTCATGTGATATTGATTTGTTGCCATTTCTGGTATGTCAAATGGTATATTAGAAAGGCACAAAATCGGACAATGACTAGATGTTAGGTGTGATGGTGATAGCCAGAATACTTGTACATCCAGACCCTTGACACACCCCTCCCTTAAGGGGTTAATTGGGTATATCAGGAGGGGGCTTTGTCTTGACGGCTGCCACCTGATGTTCCTGGAGTTGTTTACTAGTGGGCACCAACTTGTTCAAGTGTTCTCCTTTGCTAGGGTGGAGGCAAGATCTGTGATACTTTTTGGTGATGGGCTCTTTGGCACCCTGGAACTTAACCAGGTATGTGTTCCTGTCTGGTCGGTATCTGATGATTCTTACTGGTCCTCTTTGTACTGAGTCTAGCTTCTTTCTGTTCCCAACTAGGACTCAGATGGGGCAGTTAATGGGGAGTGGGTCCTATGTTGAGGTTACTTTTTGGGTTTTGAGTCTCTTTGTTTCTGCCAGTTTGGCTTTGAGGCGTATGTGTTGTAGAGCTGGTTTCTGTTCTACTGTGGGAGGTTTCCCTGGGGGATCTTCACATATGGTTGATTATTGCGGGTGACTATTTTTAGCTTGTACCTGTATGTTAGTTCAAAAAGTAAGTAGCCTGTCCCTTGATTGGTACAAACCTAGGATACTAGTAATGCATGTTTCACATAGAGTGGCCATGTGTCTTTGTCTTTGCCATCCATTATTTTCTCCAGGGTTCAGATAAGGCTGCTGTTCAGGTGTTCAACTCTGCCGTTGGCCTGTGGCCTGTAGGGCAAGGTTGTGGAGTGTTTGATGTTCTTTGTTTTTAGATTTCCGTTTACTATGTGGCCTGTTAGCTCTTTTGCTCCATATTTTATGATTTATTCTGGAGTGCTGTAGTCCGCTATGATTGCTTTATTGATGAATCAATTTATTGTTTCCGCCTTGTGATCTTTTGTTGCCCAGCAGATGGGCCAACATGTGGAAAAGTCAATGGCTACAATTAGGAAACATTGATTTGTGTTGATTTCTGGGAAGGGTCCCACTACGTCCAGTCCCCAAACTTTAAATGGTTTGGGGTCAGTTACTGGGTTAACTGTTGGCTGTGGCGCCTTGGCGCTGGCGTATTTTTCATACACTGTGCACTTCTTTAGAGCATTGATTATGTCTTGCTTCAGGTTGGGCCACCAACTATCTATTTAATTTGAGATATAGGTTGTTAGCCTTTGTGTGTCCTAGCAGATGGTGGTGTCTTAGTATAGTGTCAACTCTTTGTGCAAGTAGAATGTATGGAATGTGTTTATCCTTGATGATTTGGTATACCGTGCCATTTGATATGTGGAAATGCTTTTCATTCCTTACTAGCGTATCATGGATTAGTTGGTGTGTGGAGGGATCATTTCCTTTTGTCTTGTACTCAGTGTTGTATAGGTTGGGCCAGTCAGGGTCCAGGTGGTCTGGGTGATCCTCTCTTGACTGACATATCCTAAAGAGGGCATCAGACGTGACCAGCTCTGCCTCTTTTTGTATTGGATGTCTAAATTGAGATGTTCTAGCAGAGACATCCATTTGGCTTGTTGCCGTGCAAGTGCATTCTGATTTTTGAAGTAGATTAAAGATTTATGGTCAGTTAGTACTCAGACATTTAAATGTCCTTCTAGATAACATCTCCATTTCTTGCATGTGTGATATATTGCTAGCAATTCTTTGTCGTGTATTAGGTACCTTTGCTCAGTGTTTGTTAGTTTTCTGCTTTTGTAACATACTGGCAGGAAATCTTGCTTCCCTGGCTGGCAGATGCGTAGGACTGCGCCAATGGCGGTGTCACTAGCGTCTGACTCAAGCTTGTAGCACCCATTGTTATTAGGGTATTGAAAGATTGGTGCTTTGATCAAAGCTTGTTTTAATAGCTGTAAATTCTTATCACATTCTGGAGTCCAGATGAATTTCTTTTTGGAGTTACCTTTGGTTAGGTCATTGATTGATGCGGTGAGCTTTCCACAGTCTTTGATGTATTTCCTTAGGTAAGCTACCATACCAAAAAAGCATCTAACTTGTTTAACAGAGGTGGGGTGTTGCATGTTGTTTATGGCTTTAATTTTATCTGGATCTACTTTGATGCCACCTTCAGAGACAATGTGGCCCAATAACAGGAGCTCCTTTTCCATAAATTAGCACTTACTAGGTAGAGTATAGTTTGTGCTTTGCAAGTTGATCAAGTGTCTTGAAGGCATGCGTGAGGTGTTCCTCTTTTGTTTTTGAAAATATGATGATGTTGTCAAGGTAACATAATGTGTTTGAGAGTCTGTTTAGCGCCTGGTTTATCATGGTGACAAATGTTGCTGGGGCCTTTGTCATCCCAAAATTCATTACTTTACATTCAAACAACCCAAATTGTGTGTGGGACGCGGTCTTTGGTATGTCTTTCTCTTTAACTTCAACTTGGTTATAACCAGATGTGAGGTCAATTTTTGAGAAATTTTTTGCTCTGGAGAGCCTTGCAAATAGGTCTTCTATGAGGGGGTGTGGGTATTTATTTTTTACTGTACTTGTGTTTAGTGCTCTGTAGTCAGTAACTAAGCAAAGAGATCTTTTTTCTTCTTTACAAAGAAAACCGCTGCCCCCCATGGAGATTCAGACGTATGAATGAATCCTTTGGCTAGATTGTCCTTGATGTGGGCTTTAAGTGTTTGGGTCTCCATGGGAGAGAGTCTGTAGAGGGGTTCAGGTTTGGGCATGGCTTTGCATAAGTTGATGTCATGTTTTACCTCTTGTTCAGGGGATAACTCTGTGAGTTCTTCCTTGAATACATGAGCTTATTCATTTAGGAGTGCTGCAAGTTCTGAGCTTTGGATCTTTTGTGTTTTTATATTATTAAATTTGGAGTACCTCAAAATTTGGAGGGTACTGTCTTTGGTTAGATGTTCAGAGTCATCTTGATTTATGACTTGAATAAATACTGTGTCTCTTAGAATGAGGTTGTTGGGTTTTTTGAGAATTTTGAAATTGACTCCATTGTGTTTTATTGTCATGGTTTTTGTTCTCCAACATATGCTGGAATTCACTCAGGTGAACCAGTCCATGCCTGCTACAATGTTGTAGCTTATATTGTCCATTACAAGTCCTTTGATGGACGTTTGTATGCCTTGGAGGTCAATTCTGAAGGGTGTTGTTTTGCCTTCAAGTAGAACTTTTGACTTGTCTGCCATTCTGGCGTATTTGAAGTTGGATTTGACAGCTAGTATTTTGTACTTGGTTACAAAAGTTTTGCTAACCATAGTGTGTTGTGCACTAGAGTCAAATAAAATTTTATGTGTATGAGATTTGTAAGTTCATGGATAGATAAGAAGTTGTGAGCAATCTTTAATTTTTATGTTCATAAAAATGGGGGATTGCGGGACACGGGGGATGCCAACAGCAAAGTTCATGCCTTGGTACAATTTCTTGTCAAGTTGGGGGAGACAGGGGAACTTAAGCCTGTTCCCCCTCCTCTTTTCCTTGTTCCTCTGTTTTGAGACCTTCAAGGTCAGAGAATGTGGGGTCATATTTGTAGTGGGTTGCTACTTCAGCATTGTTAACTTCAGCAGTGTCCTCTTTCTTGGAACGGGAGCGGTTTGCACTTTGGCTACAATTGCCATTATTAAAATTGGAGTTGCCGTTGCTATGATTGGTATTTTGGCGTTTTTTGCCATTGGAGTTTTCTCTGCCATTGAGGTTTGAGGAGTGCTTGCTGTTGTATGCAGCATATTCCAGGTTGGTGCGTTTTCAGCGCACTTGGCTTCAGCAATGAGCGCAGGCATGGAGGTGTTAGCCTCTGGGCAGATGAGGGCAGCAACAGAGGGTTTCATTCTATTGATAAATGAAGCTCTAGTGTGTACATTGTCAGCTTGTGATGGTTTTTGAATTATACAGTGTATTTCCTCAAATTCATTGGCGTAAGCTGTGACAATGGTCTTCTGAGGAAGATCACTGAGCTGTATTGCAATGTCTTGAAGAGATTCTGTGATGCAGAAATTGTGGGTAATTTTGGCTTTGAACTCATCCCAGTTGTCAAGCTGGTCGTCAGTTTGTGAGCCAACCCAGGTGGCAAACCAGTTAGCTGCGGCCTTGTATAGGCGCTTGCTGGCTTCTTGGACCCATTTTTTGTGGGGGATGCAGCTGGTGCGGAGTTTTGCGGCTGAGTGGTCTAACCAGTTGATGATGTTTTCTTTGTTTTTGCCAAAGAACTTGTCAATACAAATGGTTTTGGTGTTGGTAACTTTGCTTGCAATAGGCGGTTGTGTGTTTGTTTGTGGTTGTAGAGAGCAACTGTAATGAATTATCTTGGTGCATGCTTTGGGCATGACCAGACCTTCAAATATGGCACATCCACTAGGAATATCTTCATCAATGCCGTGGGCGCAGAAGTACGTCTTCCAGGTATCCTGGGATGTGGCCTGGTTGAGTATGTGGGCAAAGGTGGGCGGGTTCTGCTCAGTCATTTTCTCTTTCATTGGCGTGATCAAAAACTATAGTTCTACCAATGATAAGGAGCGCCTTTTGGGGAAGCTTCAAATATAGAATTATGAAGAGAAGAAGTATATTTTATTAGATAATACTTTAGACTTATATAGCTTTAGCTGTGGCGGAAATTTTAGTTGAATCAAACCCAGGGGCTGGTCATGTGCTGGATGGGTTTGAGTTGCTGGATACCTAGACAGTCATGTGATATTGGTTTGTTACCATTTCTGTTATGTCAAATGGTATATTGGAAAGGCACCAAATTGGACAATGACTAGATGTTAGGTGTGAGTGCAATAGCCAGAATACTTGTATATACAGACCCTTGACAAAAGCCCTGAATTTTCTGCTTCTGCTCCTCATTTTTTAGGCTCTAACTCTTAAGTTAAAGCCCTCAAAACATTGATTGAATAGACTCCAGCTCACAGCCAATAATATGCCTCAATTCAACAGTTTTTCCAAAAAGGTTTCCCTGGATGACTTGCTCTTGACCCTAGTTTGAACCTGAGGCTGTCTTGCTCCGGATAAACAACCGCTCCACATTTCAAACAGTTTTGCCGTGATTCCCATCACGTTTCCCCAGAAAATCTCAAGTGCTTCCACATATGTTTTACTTCGGCAAATTGTGACCCCTTTATTTTACAACGTTTCTCTGTATTTCTCCATATTTTCCTCAATGTTTTGCAACTTTGAACCCACTTGCTGCTTGTCCTCTTGCCTCTCCTAGTTGGTCTTGGCAAAATTTGCTCTTTTGCCCTCACAGTTTCTCTGTTCTATTTCTGGTCTCTTTTGAGCTCCCTTCTTCCTCAATTCTCCTTTTTAAATAAATTTACAGTTTTAACAAACTGTAGATCATTTTACTCCTCTTTCTTTTTGATTTTATGACATCAAATTCTTTTTTAATCTTAATCAGGAAGTATTTAATTATTATTTAACTGCTCCTTTTTATCTATTTTCCTCTCAAAAGACACTAAAATCAGTTCTTCCAGCCTCTGTATCCAATCTGACTAGTTCCTTCAGGTTATCTCCTGGTCCTGCACTCCCATCCTCTTAGCTCTTCAGTCCTTCAACACAAAATTCTGGTCCTTTGGTCATCCTGCATCATTATCAGCTAGTCCTGCATCATAATCTTCTGGTCCTTCAGCTTATCCTTGACCAGTCCCTCAACAAATCATTACTAAGAACCTCCTTAGTTCCCTCTGCACAATGAACCATCTTGGTTCTCAAAAACAATATGAATTTAAAGTCCGTCAACTAGCCTTCACTGTGATCAAACAGCCCCTCTTACTCTTCTTCTCTGTTAATAGCGTGAACCACCTGGGTTCTTTATCTCAGTCCCCGTTACCAGAACTTGTAGACCCAGGCATGAGTCTACATTGAACTGACGTTTGACTGGGCCCTTGCAAGTGGCATTACACTTAGGCCATTCAACCATAGATCAATGTCTATGTGTTGTTTTTACTCACCCAGGTGATTAAGTCTGGGCTTTTAGTCGCAGAGTAATCATCTCTACTTCCCAGAGGCCTGATCACACCAAGTTCTGCAGCTTGATTCCCCAAGCAAACTTCCTTGGTGACACCTCTGAACAAATCTATGCCCTTCAATGCTCACTTTGGGTTCCCCCTAAAGCTCCCATGGGGACATAAACAAGAACACCCTACTAGTCTGTTAGGTAGGATGCTTGCTCACAGACCTCCTGTAAGTGTATCAGGGTATGTAGAGCCCTCAGAGCTCTTCCCCTCCCTGGAAGCCCACGTTACCTGCCAGGGGTCCAAAACCTACTCCCCCCAGACAGACAAAGTTCCCTGCTTGCTATTTTAGTCTTCACCCTTCTGCAGCCACAGTTCCCTACTAGGTGAAGAACTATAGCCCAAAGCAGTCAATATCTTCTGCTGGGTGGAGGCAACATCTGCCTCTGATAGTTCTTTGTTACCCACTAGCCAGGCCTTACTTACCCTAGTAGTCCTATGTTACCTACTAGGCCTCTACCTGCAACAAACCACCAACCTTTTTTTTCTGACATTAGCCCTGCCTTCAAACCACCAAACATGTGGACCGTCACAAGAGCGCTACCAATTCAGCCTGCCAATCCCGCACAAGTTATTCCTTGGCTCCAATCCTTACATGGAACATGCCATCCCCTTGTAGCCCAGTGGCTCTCCCCATATAGTATATTAATCACAGTATTTTATAATAAAAATACTTTATTCTTATTATTCCTGTCTTTTCTATTAGACTGTTTTCTTCCCCAATTCAAATACTGAATCCTCATTGGTTTAGTTGCAACATTAGGCTGATTTGATTTAGATTATCCTCCATTTATAAGAACTTGTGTATTATATCAAAGAAAATTTATAATGTTGTCACAGATTCATGAATTGAATGGTGATCATAATAAGAATACCTGGTCTTATTAACAATCATCTAGTGAACCTGTAAATTTTGATGATAATCCTGATTCAAACATATAGCACTAAATCCCTGCATTGTGAGTATTTCTATTATGTAGTTTGAATCTTGCTTGAATGTCATTATTGTTAATGATCATATTCAAAAAATTTGATTATACCTGTGTCTGGTTCCAATTGTAAAGATGATGACTACTCTTTACTATCCACCCTTTGATGGGTTGATATTCCCTTAAAAGAATCATCTCAAATTTTGCCTCTCTCTAATATCCCAATGATCTTTTTCATATCTATCCTGATGGAAAATTGTAGGGTTGGAAGCTCTGTGATAAGTAGTTGTATAATAAGACCTATAAACCCAGAATATTAGTATTGGTCAGATATAAAAGCATAGGTAAGGTTTGAAGAGCAATTCAATTAAGGCACCTAATAAAATGTAAGAAGTGAAATAGGGACTAAGTCATTTGATTAACCCCAAGAATATGAAATAAAGTCTTATTTCAACTATGAAGATGTAAATTTACACCTCCCCATTAGGCCTCCACTCTAATTCCTTCCAAATGCTTGGGATCACTACCAATTTGTGTTGAAACATTTATCTAAAAAGTTACTTAAAAAGCCAAAGAAAAGCCCTAAAACTATTTTTTTGGAATTATTCTGAAGATGCCCCCACCTAACCCACCCAAGAGACACCCCTGGCTAAATATCATGTGCAAGAGCAGCCAGGAGCAGTGATAATTGCGTCCAAAGCAAGTTCCTCAAGTTAAGTTGAGTCAGTTTTCCTTTTGATTTTGTCCATTCAAAATTTGACAAGATTTTCTGCCTCAAGAAATGCACTCATATTTGCTCATATCATTGGTTAACAAGTTTGGTGGCACTCAATCTCCTACCACAATCTTATCCCCTCCCTTAAATGAATGCAAGATTTTTAAAAGGCTTTGCTTCATCATCTTATAACCTAATAAAGTTTGAAATTTGGTAGTACTTCTGGCCATTTGGTTTTATCTAATGATTTTAGTGTTCAGTTAATTCCTGTCCCCTCTTTGGCCTCCCAGGAATTGTTAGTGATAACCTTTTGGGTTGTTACTGAAACTGCAATTTTATTATAATTTAGAGAAAGGTTTTATTTCTTATTAACATTTCCCTAATTTTCTCATATCCATACCTTTAGCCATGTCATGGGGTGACTCTTTGAACACCCCATGTGTTTTGTGAGATATGTTGGTAAGCAAGGGGATAATCCTGGTTACAACAAAAAATTTGAGGATAAAAGTTTCAAAAATATTTATTTATTTAGCCAAGATAAAAATAATGCTTCAGCTGAGCTCAATCAGCTTAGGTAGTGCTCTAGAAATCTGTGGCCCTTCCTGATGTTCTTTTGTTATCTGGGTGGCATTTTAGGGACCTGGGTGTTCTGAAACCTGATTTTTGATATATGGTTGACCATCTCTAAGTTCAGAAACAAGTGCTTGGACTTTGGTTAGCTTATCTTTAGTGTTTTTATTGTTGGCTGGGAGGGGTCTTGGTGCATAGCCTTAGAGAGAGCTTCTTCTCAGGTTGTCTTTCTGGGCACTATTTGGCTTTTATCAAGGGTTTTGGCTGGGTTCATTTAGATAGTCTTCAGGACATTTGTGGTACAGGGATTTAGAAATAACCAGAGTCCCAAAAACAGCAATTAAATTTAGCCTAAGTCCCAAAATCTATTTCAGGACAATGGCATAGCTGGTGGGTCCCTGCTCAGGTCCTGCACCAACTCTAAATTTGGAGCTGGCGCCAGGTGCGTCATTTTTGATTTTTGAACTAGAAAAAGCAAGCATCTACTTGCCACCCCTCCACCCGGTGGCTCCACCTGGGTTCAATTCCTGGGGTTTTCAGCAGATTTTCACCACAATGTCAATCATGACTGATACATGAAAACAAATCAAAATCAAAATATATGCCCAATATACATTTGATTGGCTATACAGGAAAAAAGAAAAGGCAGGAGTGTCAGAAGTTCTGGATGAAAACTAAGGTTGGATGCTTCATGATGCCATGACAGAGCCTTGTCAAATTCAGAACTGTTGATAAAGTGAGGGATAGCTACCAAATGCAGAAGCTTTGGCAGTAAACAGAGGCTTTAGGGTTAAAATTTTTGGATAGTAATCTTCCAGACAGGGTGTTGGGAGATTATAGCCAATGAAAACTGGCAAAAGTAAAAAAATAAAGGGAATCAGGGAACCACCACTGGCTTCTGTAAAAAAATCCCTCACAATTGGGCCCACATTTTTAATTTCAGATGTACCAAAAAACAGCCATAGGCCGCAGAAGCTGTAGAGTTGACAACACACACCCCAAGGAACTGGACAGGAGCATAAGCTAAGAGTAGCTCTGTTCCTTAAAAATTATTACTGCATAAAATGAGAAGCCTAAATTTTGGACATCATTATACTACTTACTGTAAATTCAGAACCTAAACATAAAAATGCAGAATAGTCAAATCCTTGGTCCAAATTTTGAATCACTTTTACCGGATGGCCTTTTTTAATTAAATTGATTTTTTTGAGTATTTATTTGAATATTTGAAAATGCGGGAACTAATAGACACTTTGCAAAGTTTAAGTCAAACTGCATATTTTCAATGGACAAAATGAATTAACTGGAATCAGATTTGAAGCGTTCAAATCCATCAACCATTTTCATTAAGTTTACTATGTTTTTTGAAATGGCAGGATTGTTAAATCCAAGAACCAAATTTCAAATCACTTTTGAATGCCACTAGTAAACTCAGATATTAATTGCAGGAACTGGAATCCAAATTGAATGTACAGTAAGCACACTAGGAAACACCAACCCAAACCAAGAATTTCCACACAACTAAAATCAAATGAAAAATCCAATCTCAACAACCATGTTTAGACATAAAAAGTGATTAAACTTTAAAATCATCCAAAAGTGGAAAGTATACAATATTATACACTTCAAATTACAGATATAGAAATTCTGCTAATATTCAAGGCTAAATCAAGAGAAAACAACTACCCACAACTAAACCAATAAATCCAAATTAATACATATTTAATCTAAAATGGATTTTTATTTTATTTTTATGGACCATCAATTGCATTCTCAACCAGCTCCTGCACCAGCCTGCAGGGCAGCCTGTCCACAAGGGCGTCCCAGAGGGTCTAAGAACAGACCCAGAATCCAACTTGAGGGGAGTCATGCCAACACACAGGCCTCCCAAGGTGTCAGCGCCAGCCAATCACCTCCTGCATCTCAAGCCAGGAATAGTAGCCTGAATCCAAGACAGAAGCCGCTCTCAAGGCCTGCCACAAAAGTCTCCTATAAAAAGGGCGTTGGGAATAATGAGGTTACATACACCTCCACCGTGTACCCAGTTGTCACCTGGCCCCACACTCTTGATCCAAGAGTTGCTACTTCCTGCCCCTGTGTCTTTGATACATCATATGATTCATTGAACACAACCAAAGAGCCATCTGCTCCTGTATTGTATGCTACCATTGACAACGCCAGCGCAACCAAGCGTGATCCCACCTTCCACACAAAGGTCCCCATCCCCTGTGTCAAGCCTGCTATCCAGGATGCCGCAGTACCTGCCAAGGGCCGGCATTGGTTGACAGATAGTGAGTGTGAAGCTCTCCTCAACTGCTTGAACAGGGGAATGACAGTTTGGGTTATTGCGTCCCAATTTGGTGTCATGGCCAGATACATTACCAACATCAACACCAAGTATGGCAACACCAGGAAAATTGCAAAATCTGCCAAGGATAAGTGGCAGCCCAGCCTACTTCAGCTCACCCATCTCAAGGCAATCAAGCATTGGGTTACCAAGTATTATCACCTGGACTCACTTGCTATCCAATTAATGCATGCCACAGAGTTCAGGCTTTCTGTTTCTAAAACCCTTGTATACAAAGCAATAGTCAAATTGGGCTTCTTGTGGAAGGTTCTTGGAGTTTCTTCATACAATAGGAACAGCAAGAAGACCATTGAGGATCAACACATTTATGCCAATACATATCTGGCCCTAAAGGAGACTGGGAATGTCCAGCTCTTCTACATTGACAAATTGTTGTTTTCCTCCTCACTCAGGTCTAGGCATGGGTGGATTGAGAAGGGGTCCAAGGACGGCGTATCCCATTGTGCAGCTGTAAGTTCCCAGACATATTTGATGGTTGCTCTTCTGGGTCCTCGCGGTTTAGATCAATACCAGATGATTAAAGGCTCCCATAACAATGGAACATTTCTTGATTTTCTCTGAACTGTCAAGGAGTATATCCAGAGCAATTACCCCAGTACAATCAACATTGTTGTGTTGGATAATGTCAGGCTCCACAAAGTGGATCTGGTTATGTCTGAGTTCCTGCCCATCAATAAAAATAGCCACTCCTCCAGCCACTGACTTACCAGTTGTCCAATGAGACTTCTCTTCCTCCCGCCATATTCCCCATTCCCAAATCCAATTGAGGAGATCTTTGGGTGGATCAAGAATAAGGTGAAGAAAGGCCTCTCTCAGGACACCAAAGATCTCTTCAACATCCTTGAGGTCAGTCAATTTGAGATGCCACCTGATGTAGTAGCGGCTTTTTACAAGCACTCAGATCTCTCATCCCCAAAGCCCTGGCCTCTGAGCCAATCAGATAAATGGGCGCTTTGGGTGGATCAAGAATAAGGTGAAGAAAGGCCTCTCTCAGGACACCAAAGATCTCTTCAACATCCTTGAGGTCAGTCAATTTGAGATGCCACCTGATGTAGTAGCGGCTTTTTACAAGCACTCAGATCTCTCATCCCCAAAGCCCTGGCCTCTGAGCCAATCAGATAAATGGGCGCTTTGGGTGGATCAAGAATAAGGTGAAGAAAGGCCTCTCTCAGGACACCAAAGATCTCTTCAACATCCTTGAGGTCAGTCAATTTGAGATGCCACCTGATGTAGTAGCGGCTTTTTACAAGCACTCAGATCCCTCATCCCCAAAGCCCTGGCCTCTGAGCCAATCAGATAAATGGGCGCTTTGGGTTTTATTTGCTTTAATTTTATTTATTTTGTTTTTATTAGGACTCAAAAATTATTATTTATATATAATGACGTGACATTTGATTGTATTATAGACATATAATAATACATAGAAAAGGTAAGTAAAATTAATTATACTAGATATAGAGACACATATTTTTATTATAATGCACTAAATGTTGTATTGACTGTTGCGTAACAAAGAAATAGATTGAAAAAGATAGAAATAGATTAATTTTATTTGAATTAATGTGAACCCTTTTTAGTACAATGTATTTTTTAAAAGCCACAGATTTGACCTTGTGAGGCATCACCTGATCATTAATATTTCAGTGCCACTATAGCCACACACACAAAAACCAATGATTTTCATGTATCTCTTACTAATTAGTACTTATGACGCAGGTCAAGCATATCAAATATATTTATCAAATCATATTACAAGGGAAAGGTAATTTGAGTTCTAAACAATCACTTGTTTAGAACAATAGTGGAGCAGGCTGCATGATGCAAATAAATTCAATTCTTGTTGTTTTTCTATGTAATAAATGAACCTGTACTTGACAAGCTAGTAAATAAAAAAAATTTAACTTGGCTTTTATTTTTTGACGTGGTAGCAACTATAACTAATGTCTTGTAATATATTTAGATATATTAATATTATAATTTACATACTAAAAGTTAAAAACAATCTTAAAATATTAAAAGTAAAATTATAATTATAAATCTTAAAATTTATCTATTGAAGTTTAAATATTAAAAGCTTTATATATAAAAGCTTAAATATTTTTATTTAATTGTGAATTATTTAATATCAAAATATTTAATATTAAAATTTAGATATTAAAATATTTAATATTAAAATATTTAAAATTATAGTTTTACTATTAAAATTATAATATTACATATTTCAATATTAAACTTTTAATAATTAAAAATTAAAAAGAAATAAAATTTAAGTTGCAAAGGAAGATGATTTATTAGGGGATGCAAATTGCAAAAGGGTATGTGATTATTCTGGGGTATTATACCCCAAAATTATATTTTCTGCTAATGCGTCCAATTGGGACCACATACTCTTCTGTATGTGGTGGACAACTCTGGTGCCAATTGCTAGAGGGGTGGCCCTCAACACCCTGGTGGTGGCAGAGCGTCTTATAAAAGGCAATATTGAAAGCAAATTAACAAGGAGTTAGTTCTCAGGAGGTATTGTGTACCTATACAACAAAGCTAATGTAAAACAGTTGTATAGGACATGCTCTACAGTTTGGTAGCCCCATGGTGTCTTCATTTTATCCAGTGCCAGCCGGCAGACGTCCATTTGAAGGGGGACATCCTCCAGCTTCTTTATTTTGGCCTTCATAATGCAGTGTAGTACTACCCCTGAAAAAAGCAAGATTAGGGCTGCATCAGAAGAGAAACAGGACAATTACGGCATTTGCTGTAATTGCCCTGTTTGCTCTTCCCTCTTTTTGTTTTTTGGATTCCCCCAATATAAAAATCTGAAACAACAAAAATGGATTCCAGAGGAGGAGGAAATTCTTCCTCCGGAATCCAGTGCCACTTGGCTGGCATCTGGTGGAGAATCCACCAGATGCCAGTTGAGTGTGCGCCAGCCCTTTGGGCTTGGCAGGATAAAAGGTAAGCCTTCAAAATACATACTAACTTTTCATTAGTGTTAAAACTAAAAAACCAAAGTATCTCAGTAAATAATAAACCAATTTTAACATTTAATAGCTCATTTTAAAGCCAAAGAGCAGATCTATATTTTGATTAATTTTTATAAAAATGAAAATAATTTTTTAAATAATAAAATACTATTTAATATAATAGATCATGTAATTAGATAAGGTTTATTTTGAACTCATTCTTTAAAATTTCTTGTGCCTCTTTAAGTTGGGCAAGAGTACTTGGGAGCATATGGGATCTTCTAAGCCCCAGAATATCAACAGCCCCATTGAACTCCCACTCTGAGGCTGCACTTGTAGCCTGGCAAGCCGATATAATCCTGGCTAGTTTTCCTAGCATAGGGTATTACTGGCTATACATCTAAAATATAATAATTAGTTATTTAAATCTTAGCATATTACCATCCAGAATTGGAGAATGGGAGCTTCTCTGGGCTTAGCAGTTAGGTAAAATCCCAGCTCCCCTTCATCCTTTTCAGTGTGCTCATTATTGAGCTCAAAGACATATTGAGCTCTTTGCATATTGCTAATCCTTAAAACAGGCTCATCATTGTAGCCATCAGCTAATTTATCTTCAAACTCTTGATAAATAGTCTTGATGGCCTTTTCTGATTTTGGATACAGCTCAGGTGCTGTTTTTTTAAAGAAAAAGAACTTATACACTGGATCCAGCATTAAAAATCAGCTTAATTAAAGTTAATTTTACCTATTGTCACCAGATAAATATCTGATGTAAAGCAATCAAAGTACTTCACAATTTTTTTCAGTTTGTTGTAGGGGCCAGAAAAGCAAATCATCTTATGGCAACACTTTAAGTTCATCACTTAGTTTTTTTTAATATTAATAATTGACACCAGGGCATATGATAAAGAGCAGGAGTTAGTTGGACAGACCAGAGATGTGGTAGAATCAAATATTTACAGCCAGAAAGTGAGCCTTCCAAAAATGTCCCATTTTGAAGATGGCATTTCTTCAGAAGTGATAGCTCCTTTAATTGCCTATATATTTTTAAAAAATTATTTATGATGCATACCTCTTTATTTTTAATGCCCATTTTAACATGGCATAGGTGGAATTCCATCTTTTTCTCACATCAAGTACAGGATTGGATTTATCAATTGAGTTAAACTCTTGATAAATGCGCAGTGTTTGTAACAGCTGCTCAGATCTTTTTATCTTAAAAAGTAATTTTCTAAGATTAAAAGTCAGGTTGACTTTTTCCCCCCATCATTTTGAGAGCATGTATGAGTGTCTTCAAATGTTTCCATTAGCTCATCAAGAGCTTCTTTTGTCCCAAAGCTCAAACCAGGAAGAAATACTTGAATAGGAGGCTCTTTTTTTTACTTCAATGCCATCAATTACAAGAATAAGAGTCTGTGAAGCTAGATGTAATACATGATCAATACATCTTATGTGAAAGTTTTATTTTGTATCAAAGAAATTTGAAGAGGATCTACTTGCTGACAGAAGCTCAATAAACTTTATATTTGAAGATGCATTATCCAAAGTAATTGTTGGAATCTAAAGTCATAGTTAAGTTAATAACTATGCATTAAAATATAAAGATAAATTCACCTTTTCAGAAATGCCATATTTTTCAACAACAGTGGTGTATTTTTCCAGCATATTTTCACCAGTATGCTTTTCTGGAAATGGGATAAAGGCAAGCAAAATTCTTTTCAGTTCAAACTCAGAAGTAACCCAATGTGCAGTGAATCCAATATAAGACTCAGCATTTGTAGACAACCAAACATCAGTTGTTATTGCCAGTTTTGTATCAACCTTGTTCAAAAGACTCTTTTTTTCTTGATCATAAGTTTGATGTATTGTTGGTAAAAGCTCCCAAAAATAGTCACACTTTGGAAATGCTTTTTTGAATTGCTTTCCTTCCAGCAATAAAGTGTATTCTTCAAAAATGTTTTGCAATATTGGATCCTCAACAACACTAAAGGGCATGCCTTCTCAGATAATCCAGATCATAACCTGTCAAATAAGGTCTTCTTGGGACTTAATTCTTGACAAGCCTACAACAGATGAATCCCCACTCAGCTTTCTCTTTCTGCTTAAGGGGGGTTCAATTAATTCATGTTCTTCAGGGTGTTTTTTTCTTAAGATGAGCCATTAAAGATTTTTTACACCCTTTGGAAATTCTAAAAATTCTATTAAGTTAGTAAATTATGATATTTATAAATTATTACCCATATTCTGGATCAACTGTAGGGTTTACTGGAAAGCATAACTTGTAAACTGCTTTTTGGATAAAGTTTTTTCCTCTTAAAAGCTTTTCACCAATATGAAAAAAAATCCTTGGGAGTTTTGTACACTAAAATAATTTGTTTGAACTTAAAAAAATATTTACCTGAAACACTCTGAGTAGTAGACAACTCAATAAGACCTTCTGGCTCCAAGGCATCAAGAGAATCATCAGCCAGAGTTTCACAGCTTGTATCAACTTTACAAACTTTGCAAATAAAGGAAGAATTGCCCACATGATCAGAAGCGTCAGAGTCTGTACAGAGCAGGTGAGCAGCACTATGTCACATTTTAAAAGTAATAAACTGGCTATCGTCAATTGCTGCTTTGCAGTATTCACAGTCCATTTTTGATAAAAGTTTACTGGGAGTAAGGTTCAAATTTAAGAATGAGCTTTGTTATTTATTAGTTAAGTGCTGGTGATATATACTTGATAAAATAAGTTACATGTGTAAAACTAGGAATTAATTGCTTCAAATCTACTTGATAGATGGATTAAAACTGGGAATTAATTGCTTCAAATATACTTGATAGATGGATTAAAACTGGGAATTAATTGCTTCAAATCTACTGGGTAGATGGATTAAAACTAGGAGTTGGTTGCTTCAAATTTACTGGGTAGATGGATTAAAACTGGGAATTGATTATTTCAAATCTACTGGATAAATGGGTTAAGTTAGGGATTGATTGTTTCAAAAAATGAATAAATGATTGGTCTTTTTGACCAGGGCTCTGCACTTTGTAATATCTACTGGATGTAAAATCTGATTTGGATTTACATCCAGTGGATGTGGAAGGAAACAATTCCAAGAGAATCTTCTTAAAGAAGATTCTCTCAAAACCGTTTCCAGATTTTGGACAGGTGGCTTCTTTTTATAAAAGGAGCCGCCCGTCCAAAATCCAACACAGCCCTAAGCAAGATGCAGTTGCTGTGAGGTATAGATTTCCACAAATGAGCAGAATTTCTTGTAGATTATAACTAATTGATTTGTATAGGCTGTGTTTGAAAAATTGAGTAAAGGAGAGTTGGGCATTTTGGAGGCATCCACAACCCACACCTCTGCAAACAATTCAAATAAAGGTTTCATCTTATTGACTAAAAATACATTGCCTGTTTGATTTGATATTGATTTTATTAAATTATTGAATATTGCGGCTTTGATGTTTTCTTGTGGAACATGAAATTGACTTTTTCATGTTTATTTCATATGGATTCATAGTTAAAAATGGAAAACGTTCAAGATATTCAAATATATATTTGTCAAAATTAATGTTGACATTTATTTGGATATCCATCATTCCTTTGAAGTTGATACTTGCGCCTACTTCATAGGCTTCTTTGACCCAGGTTGAGCTTCCTTCTGGTGCTTTGAATTCCCTATTCATTGCGTCTTTTGTTGCACATTGATTGATATTATCTTGTACTATTTTATTCATTTGTTTTACAGGGGCTACCAGTGATTGATAACCCCTGTAGAACCAACTTGGCGTAAAAGCTGCCACTTCTGCAACCTTGTCCCCATCCCTAGTTATAACTAAAGTAAATACAAATAAAACATAAAAATACTTACTTATTGTTTCCCCTGTGGCCCCCTCAGCCACATGCACCCCTCCAGCAAACTTCATGAGTGTTGGCTGCTCTTCATTTGTTTTTCTGGGTTTTATTTTCCTTATTTTATGTGTTACTTGTGTTTCCTCTTGATTTTCATTAGTTGAATTTTCTTTGTTTTTTGAGGCGCTCCTGCTTCTTGACTGTGTTTTGTTTTCATCTGTTTCCATTTGATTATTTCCCTCTTTGTTGGTGTTTATTTCCTTTGGGATTTAGTTCCTTCAATCAGTTTGATCTTCTTATTATTTTCTTTGGCCCCCTGTCAGAACTCCCACAAATTGTAGGCTGTGTCATTGAACTTCAGACTTGATAGGATTTTTCCTGGAGATTGAGCAATGCTTCTTTGTTCTTTTTGTCTATAAGATTTCCTAGTTTATTCAGAGCATCTTCTTTTGACTGTATTAGTGGCTGGCTCTCATTACCCAGCTTTCCTGTTACTATTTCCCTGATATTTTTTTCTATTTCAACAACCTTTTGCAGGTGTGCTTCTAATTTGTTTATCAGATTATAGATATTTGACATTTTCTTTTGAATTACATCAAAAAACTGGTTTTTATATTACTACCTTCAACACGTGAATATTTTTCATCATCATTAATAAATTAAAGACCATAAATGTAAATATTGTATTAGAATATTGCAATTAGACGTCAACTCTTGATATTTTGATATTATGTGTATAACTCAATGCATTTTGTTTAATAAAATCCATTGTAAACAAGGCCTTTTTTCATTGTAATTTATTTAAATTGATTGTGCTTATATTAGAGAGCCATTAGCGCTTAGTACAAATATTGATACATTGTACATTTTCAGTCTGCATATTTACCTATTAGTAATAATTCTGTAAACTTTCTAGTTGGATTTTATAAGGTAATGATAATGTAATGGATTAATAAAAAACTGTTTATTATCATTAATTGGTTGATTTTCTTTGCTGTGGAAATAGTGCATTTCTGATATTTACGCACTAGTATCCAATTGGATGGCTTCACATCCAATTGCACAGGTGATAGGAAATCAAGTTGCTACCGCAACCACATCTGGTCTTGGGATGGCAATTTGATTTCCTATTGCCTGTGTAATTATATGTGAAACCATCCAATTGGAAACTAGTGCGTAAATATCAGAAATGCACTATTGCCACAGCAAAGAAAATCAACCAATTAATGATAATAAACAGTAATTTATTAATCCATTACATTAACATTACCTTGCAAAATCTGACTGGAAATTTTACAGAATTATTACCAATAGGTAAATATACAGGCTTTAAAATGCACTATGCATAAATATTTGTACTAAGCGTTAATGGCTCTCTAATACAGTAGTTTTAAAAGCTATGATGACAACCAAAAATACCTCAGATTTAAACAAAATAATTTCAGATTTAAATAAAATGATTTCAGATTTAAACAAAATCCAGCTCTCAGGTTAAAATATACACTCTGTTGATAGGGTTTATTGGTGTTAATGGGCAAAATGAGTCAACACAGCAACAAAGGGCTCAACACAAAGTGAAACCATTCAAAATACAATCCAAAATACATTGATTCACAAACAAAATGGTGTGAGTTGACTTTCAGTATACATATGTTTACTATGTGAATTGGTGACAAAATACACCCAAGCAAGGTGTGTCAAAACTCAAATCAAAAACAAAACACAATAGCAACTCACTACGTAAACAAAATCACTCACACAATGTGTGCAATGGATTATAATCATGAATGATACCAAGGTATCTAAAATAAGACACAAGATCTGAAACATAAATTTTAAAAATATTGTGTTGAGTGTTTGAATTTGGCAGTGAAATCTAGGAAAATGGGTGGATTTTTTTGAGTATTCTAAAATGGGCGTTGTAAAACCAAAAACAACTAATTAAGAAATAAAAAAATCTATAATTGGGATATTGAGTGGGAAAAACTCTAATTAAATATCTATATTCAGATAAAAGCAAAAATTAAAATTAGGGAGTAAATTATTGAAATTTATTTAATATTTTATTAAATTTTAAAATGGAAGGAACACAACACCAGAGTACCAATACACCTGTTGTGCACCGCGGTTGCAGTTGCCCCGCGGGTCAAAGAATAGAGTTAGTGCAACCCAAGTGCCTACTCAAGGAGGAGACAGGAGAGGAGAGTTCCATAGTGACGCTGCACTGACATAGCCAGTTCAGGGAGCACAAGCTGCTAGGGTGCAGATCATCAACCTTTGGGTCCCCAAGCTGACCTGGAAGCCCACCAAGATTACCACAACAAAAACAGTTAGAAACAAGGAGGTAGAACTTACTTTGTATATGTTTGACGTTGTGTACCGGCAAGAGTTGGTCCCATCAGCCATGCTGGAGAAGGTGAAGCCTGTACTTAATACTAGCTACAAGCCCTGTCAGTAATGGCAATCAGGAGGATGGCAAGGAGCCCAAGTTCTATCAAACCAATGAGGGACAACTGGTGTTAAAAAAGATTACAGCCTTCTATACCAAGGTACCTATGCCCTGTGTTGTGCCTAATGCCAACAAGTCAATTCTCACCACTAAAAAGCCCGCCCAGAAGCGCATCCCCAACATCAAACGCATCATCCTGCTTAAGCTAATGCAGGAATCTGGTGATTACAAGGCAACCACAGCCAATGTTGGAGTGGATCCTAAGTACGCCAGCAAGACCTTCCATAAATTCATCAATACTGGTTGTGTCCTTGCTGCGGAGAAATCCTTGCATGTTTCTACCATGCTCACCAAGGAGCACAAATGGGCAATCTGCCAGTGGATAACCTGGGATTGCCATCTTGAACTGGCAAATATACAGGCCATGGTCAAATCTACTTTTGGGGTTGAGGCCTCAATTTCCTTTTACTACCATCTGGTCAAGGGAATGTGCTTTTCCTGGAAAAAGCTCAGGGTATCTCCCTACAACAGAAACAGCCCAGCTAATGACAAGACCCAGAAAAAATATGCAGAGGCGTACACTGCCCTCAAATCCAAGGGGACAGTAAAATTTACTATATTGACAAATTGGCATTTGCCTTGTCAATGTGCAATGGGTATGTCCCCAAAGGCTCCATTGGCGGGATGGCTTGGCGTGCTGCAGTCTGCGCCACAGCATACTCAATGGTGGCTCTCCTTGGTCCAAAGGGGGTCAAGCTATACCAAATGATACTGGGCTCCCACAACAGCTGTACCTTCCTATCATTTCTCTGATTGGTCCAGGAGCACCTGAGGCGCACAAGCCCTGGCTTAAAAACATAATTGTGCTGGACAATGTTGGTCTCCACAAAGTGGCTGACATTATTGAAGAATTTCCATCAATTGGCACCAGCATTGCTATGGTCCCCCAGCAATTGGCCACAGCAAATTTGTGTCTTCTCTTCCTCCCAGCCTATTCCCCCTTCCTAAATCCCATTGAGGAAGTCTTTGGGTGACTCAAGCAAGTTGTCAAGCAAGGAACTCCAACTGAAACCAAGGACCTCTTTGATTTGCTGCAGACCAGGATCCATACCCTCCCAGCTGAGACTGTGGCCAAATTCTATGGCCACACTGATTTTTTCATCCCTGTGTGCCTAGCCAAACAGCCAATCAATTAAAGTCTTAGTGTGTCCATTTTTTATATTATCTTATTTACTATTCAAGATATATTAATTATCATTTTATATTTAGATGTTTCCACGCCTGTGATCACATTCAGAAGGACCATCAATAGATGTATGTAATTTATTTATTTTATTGTATATTATTTTATTATGCCATCTGAGGTAATCCCAAACGCTTGATACTGGATTATGTGAATAGATTTATACCACTTTGTCAAAAGAAAATATGCAATAGTCTTATAAGAATTAAACGTAAAATGTACAAGTCGGAATTTATTTTATTAACATATTATTTTATGCTTTTATGAACCCTGTTTCCACAATATATTTTGCAAAACTGGTTTGCTGAAATAAGAATTATAAAATTTTATTATAATAAAAATAATATGAATTGTAATGAAATTTATTATAAGAGAGAACTTATTGCAAAAATCTGTAGTGAGTTCTTTGGTATGTACCCATCCCGCAATGGAGATGGCGCACAACCTCCACCGCCACACTGTGGACAGTGGATACGCCCTTATTAAAAAACTCCCTCCTGCTGGTGAAGGGGAGTAGGGTTAGATGCAAACTGAGGAGCAGCTTTTTTGGGCGGGGCTACAAACCTGTAAATCCCTGCCAGGACCAGGGCGTCTTGGACTACATGGTCCACCAAGTCATATCCAGGGGGACCTTCTTCCCGTCAAGTACAAGCCGGGCCTTGTCAATTCCCAGAAGAACCCTGTCTAGATCCTCTACAATGGCGCTCATCCCAAAGAAGAAAAGATAGCCAAGGTATACCACCAAGTGAAGCCTTTGCCCAGAAAAGGCTTCCATGAACTCACATAATTTATTATAGACTGCGCTGATCTTCTTGTTGTGCCTGGTCTTTGCAAAGGTAAGATCCATTGCCAATAGAAGCCCTGTCTCATCTGCACTCCAGGCTAGCCCAAAGTCTGCAAGGAGGATCTTAGTTTTCTTGACAGCTGTTGCATCTGCAACAGCCAATTTACCCACTGTGCGCCCAAAGTTGTCCAGAAGGTAAGATAGGGTATGCTCCAAGGGAAGCACAAGCAAGCAGCCGCATGAGCCCAGTCCATCTCTGGTACATTCTTGAATGGGAGTGTTGCCAGGACGTCCCAAACAAGCTTAATAAAGTTTACACAGTAAACTTCACTGAGGTTAACCAGGTCCAGGCGGACCAGTTGGGCATCCTTGTAGGCAGTAACTGCCCACTTGGATACCCCCTCTCCATGTGTCAGCCCAGCCAATGCCTCCCTGGACATAGAAAAGGACCAGTGGATGTGGTCCTCCAGTTTGCGCACAACAGGGGGGGGGACAGATACAACTGCTTGGCCACATGAGTGGCATAATTTGCATAAAAGGTGGCCGGGACAAAGGGGACCAGGACTTGGCAGAGTTTGCCGTCTACGTTTTCTAAGAAAAAAAGGTAAGTATTTTGAAAATTTATTAATTTTGTTTTTTAGGCTATCTTCTTGTGTTTCTTCCTTGCCTGCAGACCTGGCCGGCTTGGCCATTCTTGGTGCAAGCAATTGCGCTGGCAATTCAGTATCATCTGCCCTGGCTTGCTTGGCAGGTTTGAGATGTTCATAAATCTCTTGGTTATCAACCCAAACAGACAGCGCAAAAAGGTTGTACACCTTAAGCTAGAGGCCCTCAACCACCATCTTCTGGATGTTGAGAAGACGCTTGATGGTCTTCTCTGGGGAGTCTGGCATTTTTGACATTATTGCCTTTGCAGACACCTTGTCAATTTTCCCCCAGTGAGGACAGCAGACTTTACTTTGGCTTTGACCTTGTGATTGATGTTTTGATTTTGGCAATTGCCAAGTCAAGGTCTTTGAGTAGTTTTTGAGTTCTCTCATTTGATTTTTTACTAACCTTTTCATGTTTTTATAGCTTTTGCCCAAATAAATTCTGTATTATTTTGATACTGTTGCCTCTTTGTTTATTCCTTTTTTTCCCATTTACTACATTATCTCATCTTTTTACCCTTTTTATATATGTTTTACGCTCATCTCAATATGTGTTGTTTGCTTTGTGTTGGCATTGTTTCCTTGATTACCACATTATTTTTGGCGCTTGACATAGCCCCTTGTTAAAATATTAGCAACAATTTGGTGATCAGCTAAATTTGAATTAGAAAATTATAGTGTTAACTGTTTTTAGATAAAGTTGTTACTGATTGAATTCAAAACCTTAATGATAAACTTTAAGCCAATCAGGAGCCAAGTGATAAAGTGATTGTTGTGACATAAAGGGTCATTCAATAATTCTTTGGTGCATGTGCGCTAATTAATATGATTAGCTGGATGTTTTGCCATTGTACATCATTGCCACTGTGGCAAGTTTTTGGTGGACTAGTGCTAACCCAGTAGCTGATTGGGCACTAGTCCATCAACAACTTGCCACAACAGCAATGGCGTACAATGGCAAAACATCCAGCCAATGATATTAATTAGCGCACATGCACCAAAGAATTATTGAATGACTCTTTATGTCACAACAATCCTTTATTACTTGGCTCCTGATTGGCTTAAAGTTTATCATTAAGGGTTTGAATTCAGATCAGTAACAACTTTATCTAAAAACAGTTAACACTATAATTTTCTAATTCAAATTTAGCTGATCACCAAATTGTTGTTAATATTTTCACAAGGGGTGTGTTTAAGTGCTAAAAATAACTGTGTTCTGGATCTAGATACACAACATAGTAAATATATGATTTTATAGAAATAAGCTGAACATAAAGAATAAAACCAACTATAAACAAAGAGAACATGAACAATTGAAATTCAAAAAAGAGATAATATAAATAGAAAATGTTTGGTGACAGGGGTTTATTGAGGCAGGGAAGAGTGATGCCTAGTAGGCAGAATGGCGCAGGAAGGAAGACGTAGAGGTGGTGCTGGCCTGGGGGGTCTGGGATTGGATGGGTTGGGTTTGCGGGTAGGGGGTGGAGGTGGGGGTGGCGGGGGTGGAGGCAGGAGGATTGCACGTGATGGCTGCCATATAATGCTTGTCATATTCCTCATTAGTGATAGGCTGGATGGGCTGGTAGGTGGGTGTGGCATGGGGTGGAAGGCGCTTATCCTTACGTGATTGGTTGCCCATGTTCACATGGAAAACCATTTGCACAAACAAGTCAGCCACCATCTGGCAACCAAAGAGAAAATTGTGGTCAAGGACCCCAAGATAGAGGTTATTGAAAGCCTGAGGATGGCGCTCCCGTAATGTGGATCCCATGTTGAAGAAGACAACATCAGCCAGATGGACGTCTGCATGGCTGGCAGGGTCAACTGAGGCCTGGTGCCTGCGTCCCTGGATGGCCTCAAGGGTGGTGGAGCTACCCTCCATCTGGTGGCTTAAGAAAACCAAGTACTTAGAATTTGAGCCATCCCAGGAGTTGAGTATTTCACCAATAATGTGGCTGTATGAGTAACCATCAATAAAATCTGGGTTTCTCTGATAGTAGACAAAACCCTTGGCTGAAACAGCCAGAAATGAACCAATGAATGTCTCCTTCTTGACCTTCTTCCTTCTATTCTTGGTAGCAGCTTTTCCTTGCTTGCCAAAATCATCAAAAGCTATTGATAGCTTGTAATAGGAGATGAACATGGCATTATCAGTTAGACTAGTCAGGCATTGGACCAGGGTTGATTTGATGGCAGTGTCATACAGGGAATCCTCAGCACCATCCCATTAGTTGCCAGCAAAATTGGTAAGAACCTGTATGAAAGCCACCTTCCCATACATCCAGAGCTGCACCATGCGCTCAGACACCCATATGTTATGGTGTGCAAGTTGCTCCCAGACCTGGGTCAATGGAAGCTTGGGATCCCGCTGGAGGAGGTCAACCATAATTGGGTATGCCTCAGATATTTGTGACTCAGGGGCCTTCTTGGGCTTCTTGGCCATCCTGATCAGATTCCCCCTGTTCATAAGGTTGTTTAATTCCTGCATGACAGTAGCTTGGGTAAATTGTAATTGGCTGGCTATCTGTTCCCAGGACAGACTCTGTAAATTCAGTACCACAATTTCCTGAAGAATTTGGGCAGTGATGATTTGTCTCTTGGGGCGCTGGGCCAGGGGAGCTGAAGCCTGATTGGCTGAGGGGGGCAGGTTGGCTGATGGCAGGAAGTTGTTCCAAATCAAGGTTGTCATCCTGATTGGTTGGTTGACGGGCAGCTTGTGCAGGGGTGGGTATGGGAGCAGGGGCAGAGCTAGACACTATGTGACTACTGAACAAGTCAAAGCCATAGGGGTTGGTGGTCAGGTACAGGTCAGCTTTCTTGTTACCCGCCTCAAAGACTTGGGTATAAACAGGTGCCTCCACGTTCTGAGCCTTGCCTCCATTGAAGCTGGCTTGGCTGCTGGTGCCGTCAAAGATATTGCTTGTAAAAACCATTATAAAAAGCCTAGGATAAAATCACTAAAAGTAGAAATTTTAAAATTTAATGATTTATTTTTATTCTAATCTTGAGTCCATATTTGGAAGGTTCTCAAAACCATTCTATACAAATCTGGAGCAATGAAAATGGATAAAATGCCTCTGTTCCTAAATTGGATAGCTGTTGATTGGCTGTTAAACTGTTATAACTCTATTTTAGGCTGCTCATAATACACATCTTGTGTGAGTTCATTTTGTTTTGTGCTTATGTAATCTCGCTTCTAGATTTCTCAAGTTTTGTTTCACTTTAGTCCTTCTGTCAGTGCCTCATGTGAAATCTGATTGGATTATAATATACTCCAGAACAGCATCCATCCATTTCACTTGTTGCATCAGTTCATTTTGTTTGTGGTTTGAACTACACTGCTTGATGTTTGATATAATTTTGTATAATGGGCTAGTGAAATTGTGTTTTTTTGTTTGACAGTTCATTTATTAGCTGAAATTTTATAAATTAATTGAATCCTGAATCTTGCACAACTTGGATTTTGTTTAAATCTGAGGTATTTTGGTTGTTGCCATAGCTTTAAAACTACTGTATAAACACATTCAATTTAAATAAATTACAATGAAAAAGGCCTTGTTTACAATGAATAATATTAAACAAAATTAATTGGTTATGCATATAATTTCAAAAATCAAAAGTTGATGTCTAATTGCAATATTCTAATGCAATATTTACATTTGTGGTTCTTAATTTATTATTGATTATGAAAAATGTTCATGCAAATAATTATATGTTACCACATCAAATGTACAACATTCTTTACATATGGGGAATGCTAACAATGCAAAAAAATATATTATTAATTATGAATTGAAAGAACAAAATGAATTTTAATAAGTTGTCACAAAGAAAAAATTTATTTACTAATCAAAGGACAGGAAGGGGGAGGGGATGGGCAGAATGAACATTGCCTTCATCTGCGCCTGTGAAAGGGACGGCATCAGAGATAGTGGAGGGGGGATTGGTAGTGGCTTGGGACCCAGGGTTAGAACACAGGTGGCTTGATGGGGGGTTGGGGAGGCAGGGTTTGCTGACTGGGAAGGGGAGACAAGAGCAGTTTGCTTCAATTGCTCAAATTCTTCTTTTGTCACCTATACAGGCTTGACAAAACGGATGGACTGATGTGGGGGGAGGCGGGGGTCTTTTCTTGACTTATCACTATCACTTGCATAGAAGATGATGAGATCAAATAAGACCTGGACAAACATGGAAGGGAAAAGCTCATAACCCTTATTAATTTGTGTGCACAGTTTGTTGTAGGTGGCAGGCTTTAAGCGCCTGAGGGCAGAACCAAAATTGTAGAGACATACATCTGCAAGATGCATGTTGGTGTGATTGATGGGTTAGGACCAACAGGTATGCCCTGCAGCCCTGATTTCTTGGGTTGCCCATTCCCGCTGCTCCATCTCTGCACTCACTACAACTGTGTGCACAGCGTTTTTTGTGGCCCACTCCTCCAGCATGGCCTTGAGCTCCGTCTGGTAGACATACCCATCTGCGGTGTTTGATATTGCAGAGTAGTGATTGACGTCCATTAGAAAAACTGTCAATAAAACCCTGCAAAAATGATACAAGATTGGGCCGCACTTGAACACCTCAGACTGGATATGCTTCTCTCCAAAGTCTTGGATACTGGCCAAGATCTTAGTGTATGATAGGAAGATGATGTTCTTACGGGCCCTCATTGCCCTTCCTTTGATGAAATTGACAACAGTACAATCATAGGGGTCAGTGTTCACCAAAATGGGGCCACCAAGAGCCTGATTGGATAAGTTTTGGGCCACAACCACAACTCTGTGAATCCACAAATTCACCATTCTTTTGTTGGTGAAGATGCTGTGGGGTCCCAGCTGGAGACAGACCTGGAACAGGGGCATCTGTGGGTCACACTCCATGATGGCCATCATGAGGGGGTGATTTTTTTCACCTTCAGTTGAAGAACAGGTACCAGTTGGGGTCTTCTTGGTAGGGGATCACAGTTGGTGTGGGCTCGAAGGGTTGCAGCCACAGTAGACTTTGCAAAAACCATCACAGCTGCAATTTTCCCAAGGGATATAAGCATCCCTTGTTTTTTGACCATTTGACATCAATCTCCTAGGTGATCAATTTTCTTCTGCGCCTTGCAGGATGATTAGCTGGGGGTGGAATATGTCCATCTTGGGAACCAGACAGTGCCTTCTGATTGGCTGTTTTGGGGTACTGGACTCTCTGGGTGACCCTATGGCTCAAATGGCTGGTTCTGGATGCCATTGCTGATAAGGGATTTGGGTTGGCAGCTGCCTGTGCATGGTGGGCAAACAGGGCCATGCTTGAGGATGTGAGAGAAAGAACACACTCCTGGGTAGTGCTTGGGGAGGGGCCTGCGGGTTAGGGGTGGCCATAGACAGATGCTTCACTGTTAAGAGACCCAGTGTAGCCCTGCATGATTTTGTCAAGGCCAGGGAACAGCTCGTTGACTTGGTTGGTGTTGGAAGAAGACATAATGAATTTTTATTAAAAAATTAAACTCAATAAGAAGAATGTATATTTTAGTCAATTTTATTGTTAAATATGTTAATTTTGTGAATATTAGGATCTAAATTTTTGCCATCCTAAACTGGAATATGGTAATTTTTGAGAATGCCTGTGATTCCTAAAAGAATTAGCACAAATTCACTCTAGATTCTTTGAATTCCTGTTTGAGATGCCCATAAATTATATTTATTTCAAATTCACCACAATTATGATTTGAAACTTGGTTCTTGGATTTGACAATCCCACAATTTCAGATTCGTTAAGTTTTACATGATGTCTATGATTTGTTTGAGATACAGCAATTATTAAATTGTACATTAGAATCCCGCATTTCTGATTCATGTATCCCGCATTTGTTTGCTGAGTTTTTTCTTTTGTTAGTTGAGTTATCTGCTTGAGGGATTCAAAATTTTCCAATTTAACTAAACCAAAAAAGTCAAATTAAATGTTTAATTTTATTTAATATTTTAATTTTCACTCTGCTGATTTGCCCGCAAAAGTGATTCAAAATTAAGACCAAGAATTTGAAAATCCCACATTTTTATGTTTAGGTTCTGAATTTACAGTATTTAACTACAGTAGTGTTGCAACATCTTTTATTAATCTCTCAGGAAATTAATTTCCCAAGTAACTTCCCAAATAATTCCCTGGCTAATCATTAAGTCAGTGGCACTCTTATCATGTGCCCATCTATTATAGAAATCAAACATTTTGAGTCCTAAGTAGAATACTACTTGGACAAACCCCATGATTGCCATGACGTACATGGACAACATGTGGCTTCTCATGATACTTTATGATACTCTAAACTCATATCCAATAAAGTAACATTCTTTTATTAATTTTTCCCTTTATCTTGTTTACTATAATTTCCAGAAGTATATACTTGAAAGTAGATTTTAAAGCTATGGCACCAAAAAGAGCTGAGATCCAGGCAAAAATAACTCACCTGTAACCAGAATCAGCTGAGATTTAAACAGAATAAAATCTTGTGTAAGCATAATCAAAAACCAACAGCTTTATATCAGTCTATAATAGATCTGGGAAATTTTCTATTTGGGACACATATGAGTTGATTTTGTTTACATATGGGCTATTTTTGCCAAAATCTCAATGTGTTTTGCTTAGCGCCATAGCTTTGAAAACTACCATGCTGCTAAAGTCACAGGGAAATCCTAGGCTGTTATGAAGTGTAGGGCCAATGCTGATATGATCTGGCAATTTTGTTGCCATGCCTCCAGAATTGAGCAGAAATTGAGCACCATTGGGAATCAATTTTTGCACTGAAAAGACCACCAACCTGCCTGCTTTTTTATTCTCAAGCCTTTTTGGCGCTGTTTGATGATCCCAACCAGAGTTTAATGATGTTTGGTCACAGCCCACTTGTTGCTAATGATTGGATTTAAATCAGCTAACACTTTAGGGTGCTGTTTTAGTGCCTGGTGCTTCTGTTTCTTTTACTTATAAGGGTGGGCAATTATGGCTAAGCTAAAATTACCTGTGGCACAAGTAAGCTGAAACAGGGGTGAACCCTCATAAAACTGGTCTATAGGCATAAACCAACCACTTTTAGTAGCAATTTAAAACCATAATTGCCCCTGACAAAAAGAGATCAATAGAGGACAAACCTGATGTGCTAAAAATTTCAAGAGGGCTAAGAACAAAAAGGAAATAAAGGAGCTGAAATAAAAGCTGTTCTGCTCTAAGTTGAGGGACTTGTGAGTAGGAGATGACATCTGGGTAGTTAACCTTGACCAACACAAACTGGTTTCAGCCTTAATGGACCTGAAAGTATTATGGAAGTCAACCATATCAACACCCATATTATAAAAGGGATTGATGCTTGAGCAAATCTCAAACTAATCTGTCATGGTGGATCCCTATAGGGAAGAAAGACCAAGTACAGAGCTCCCACCACCTGTCAGCATCTAAAGCTAGGCTTAAAAAATTTCAAGGTTGTCTCCCAGATACCCCCAATAACTTTTTCAAGGCCTCATCAGTAAATTCTGAAGCATCCTTGGAGATAGTTATAGACAATGACTTGAGACCTAAAATATCCATGTTTTTTAATATAAACCTGTGGGCAATGTTGATAAAGTGGCTGAATTAAGGCACCTAATAGCTTATATGGAGTTAAATGTGAGTTTGCCCAACTCATTAAGCTCAAGAAGATAAGATAAAGCTAATATTAACAATGATAGAGTGATCTAAGAGACTTATTTTCAGGTCTGGGTACTGTTAAAAGGGATTCCCAATTATGAAAGCAAGGGTTAAAAGTGACCATAAATAATAAACTTTAACTTAAGATATTGTTCTGAATCTAGCAGAAAGGAAAGCAGAGCTAGATAAAACCTTAAACAAGCACCCTTGAAGGTGTAAGCCAAACATTTGCAGCTGATTGTTGAGATTGAAACCAGGGGTATTTATTCACCCATGTGAAAATATGGGGCGGTGAAGTTGTGATGTTTGATCTCTGATGTCCCTCCTGATAAGTATGAGGCCAAGGAGATTTTTGGGTTTTTGGCATGATAAATATTGACCTGCTAGGTGTGAAGCTTGAGCTAGAAGATTTAAACATATCTGGGTAGAGGGGTTATAAGTAAAAGCCTGAAATTTTGCAATCTGAAGCCAGGCCTTTGAAAAACAAATAAATAACTTGTTTCTGGTCCCTAAAAGCTGCTGGCAAGCAAAGAAAGCAAAAGAGAAGAAAAATGGAACAGAAAACATGTCTGAGGCTTGATTGCGGAGCCTAGGAATTAGCAACAAGTGAAAGAGACAAAAAAGATGTGATTTTGTCTTAGGTGCAAGATATAGCTTGTTTATATGACCCAAAGATGTGAATGAACAAGGACAAAGATGAAACTAATGGTGAAAATAAAGGAAAATGTGAGGAAAAATAAAGGGACTTGAACTGAAACCTTATAAATAGCATAGAATAAATGGAGAAATCCCTTAAACAAAGTTAGGATTAAAATGTATATCAGCTTGAAATAAATTGATTATGAACAAAACTGGAGTATGGTTTCTGGAAAATATCAATAAGGCACAAATAGAGAAGCTGGCAGAGTTCTGATGGCACCTTTCAATACCCCAGGGAAGATGGTGCATAATACTGGATTTCTTCTCTCAGGAAACACTTTAACTATCAAGTAGAAAGTGGCCCCAAAACTTAAATCCAGATGTTACACTGGGATCAACCCCTTGAATCCCCATGGAGATATTCTAGACCACATGCTATCCATGACCTTGATGGATGGTATGTGGCATATTAACAAGCTATATAGATATATTATTATAGTTCAACAGAGATATCATCATCTTAATAATATTGCCCTTTATTTTGGATTATATACCTCCTAGAAGTATATACTTGGCAGCAATAAAATCATTTTAAATCTGCATATGTGGTGCTTGAGGATGGCTGGTAGTAGTTTCTCCTCCTGGTGTAAGGTATCTTAACCTTGCCAGGCCAGCAAGGGGCAAGAATTTATATTTTGAAAGGTATTTGGGATGTCTTATTGGGATACAATGGGTAAGCTTCTGGATGAGGTGGGGTTTTAATGAGAATTCTGGGGATGGGGTAGAAAGGCAAGTGCTTATGTGTTGGACAGCTCTGGGTATGCTGTGGATGGATAGAAACTTATCAGCAAGATCCCGCAGGCATGGATTTATTTATCGGGGTGGTGGTTGGGAAGTTTTTAAAGTGTGAGAAATAGGGTCCATTAGTTATAATTGGTAATTGGTTTGAAAAAGGGTTTATGAGCAAGTACGCCTTGTGTCGGAAATAGTGGGTTTAAATTGTACTGGTGAAAACGATATAAGAACCTTTGGGGTGGATTGATTCAAAAGAGTGATATTTAGTTTAGTATTTATAGATGGTTGTATGAAGCTCTGCTGCATACAGATAGTCGTAGTTGGAATGAGGATGGGAATTCCATATTCTATTTTATTTTAATTTTTCCGGCCTTGTTTCATTTGGTGGGTAATTGGTTGATGTATACGATCGAACACTAATGTTGACAGTTCCTTTGACTCTAACTGGGAATTGGCGGAATCCACTTATTGAGAAGGGGTGATTGGTATGGCTAGGGTATCATCCTTTCGCCGAATCAACAATAAATTGTAAATCAATTTTGGGCTTTTGATGGAATCGATAAGATCATGGAGTCCTTAGTTAGACCCTCTTTGTCAACGATGGACTCCTTACAGGAATCTTAATTGGATTTCGGGTAATCTATCTACACATTGAATGAAGATAGTTATTAAAAAGGCTAATACTATAAATAAATGATGTCATAAAGATGGATGTTATATTTATGTCTTGTGGCTTTGATTGATAAAAGTATTTGGGCTGTAATTTTATTCTATGGACTTGAGTCAATCTTGGATAGATACCATGTTAAATTGAAGAGAATAAAAGAGGTCAAGAATATATAGGATGACGCTTTTATTAGCCAAGCTTACTGAGCAAAGGCAGCGAGGATAGCAGCAATAGCGATGTGGGCAGTGTAGAAACCATTGCTGGAATAGGCACCGTTGTTGGGCTTGGTGCCGTTGACAGCAGTGCCGTTGGTTCCGACGGTGCCGTTCATTCCAGTGGTGGAGTTTCCGGCGGTGGAGTTGGCAGCCATGGTGGAGTTGGCGACGGTGGTGTTGGCGGCGGTGGCGTTAACAGGGATGTCGGCAGCAGCGACGATGGAAGCAGCGATAATGGCGAAGACCTTCATGTTGATTAATAAATTAGTGGTAGTAGGAGGTTAATTTAGAAGCGGCGAAGATATCCTTCTTGGCTTGTCCACGCATCCTTATATACCAATTCCCTCCCCAAGCTCTACCCGCTTCCGAATCCCCCCGCCAATCAATCGAGCCTGAGCGGGAAATGTAAGCACTGTAGGATCGTCCTTGTTGACGCTGTTAGTACCCCGCGCTCCCAACCTCTCAATAAACTGCCCATCCTATTGGCTCTTTCTTTGAGGTGCACTCCTACTTCAATGTATCCGAATCTAATTCATTTTCATTCCCCTCCTCCTCACTACCAAAAGAGATGCTTGACCAACTCATCATCAACCAGAACCTCCTTTCATCTATTCACCCCTCCAGCCTAAACCAAGATGCCGAAAACTTGTCCGCTTCAATCCTGAGCATCTCTACTGCCATAGGCTGTGGGCACACCTCAATCTCACACCGCCAGATACTGCATAAGTTTCATGTTTGGTTTCAAACTTAAGCCCAACCGTCCCTATTTTTACTTTAGTATTTATTCAAGCTGGGTTTGAGATCATGCTTATGCGCCAATTAGGTTAAATTCTGATAAATTCCTATCCAGCAATACCAGCACGATTCCACACCAGTTACCAGCTTTTTGCATGTCGCCTAGGCCTTCCGCCTAATTAAACGAATTGCCTTTTTAGGAAAGCATCCAATCAGTTCTTTCCTTTTAACATGCCCAGCAAGAATCATTATTAATGGGATCTATTAAACCACCATTAGGTCAGCTCGCCCGATCTAAGCAGCTTGTTAAATCCCTCACTCCCGCTTTCAAAACTCAATTAACCCTTGTATAAAAATATACCAGAAATCTCTCGTCACTCAGCCAATCAAATACACCCCTGTGATCGACCTGGCTGCAGATCCAAGGGTATCGCGATCATCCCACGTGGCAGGTATCCATACTTTCGTGACAAGATCACCATTAGATCTTTAAGCCCAATTACATTAAATAAACTCTAATCTAACCCCGGAATCCCAACTGCTCTTCGCCATCACAAATTAAACCTCACTGGTGTTATAAATAAAACAAGGATGGGCACCTCGTCAACTCCAATAACGCTTAAACCTCCCGGAATTATTACCCCATCTCTGATCCACCAGATAATTAAACTGCATATTCTAAAAACCACAACTTTTTTATCCGTGGTTGCAACTGAAATATATGTTTAAATATTGCGGTAGCACCGTCACCTATTAATTAAAAATATTTATGTAATCTGCATTAAATACTCAATTTAAATATCCGCCTGCCTTACCTTTGAAAGAAACAATTAAATCCAATTACAATTGCTATTTATAAATGCTATTTATCCTGGAACCCCCTTCCGTGCCCAATGTCCAAATTAACCGCGGAACTAGCATAGTATGATCAACCTAGTCTCAACTAACCACCCCACCTCCAACCTACCATGGATAAATATAACCAACTCATCAAATCCACTTGGCTCACCACCCAAGGACTGCTTTTTCTGGTCTTACATATGCTCCTTCTGAATGCTTATAGAGCAATTGCACTGGAAGTTTTATTTGGCAAGTCTGAACCACCCCATCGTTTAGAAGAACTCAACCCCACAGTAACTTCAGCTATCTACCCCTCCCAACTAGATTAAAGTCATTTCAAATATAAAATCCCCTATGGTAGCTTTAAATATACTATGGAGAATCCATTCTTTTTAAGGCTCTTGATATGATGTCTTATATCAATATTTTCCTTCATCAAGGGCACAGATCCTCAATATATACAAAGATATATCTCAACCCTTGGTTACTGCCCAAGTCAAAGAAGTGCCAGAATAATTCCACCCTCACTTTAATATCTTAAGGTTTCCCAGAAGGATAAGATATCCTTTAATCACAATTACATTAACAATCCCCTGTGACCCAACTTGGAGTTTGGTTATCCAATCTGCTCCTACCATGGTACCTTCTACTCAAAGGTAAAAATGCCAGTTGGGTCCCCCCAAGTTTGCAATAACAAACCCCCAGAACCAATATCAATCTACTTTCAGAACAGCAGGGTCAACCCCCACAAAGGTTCCACACAAGAGGCCACACACCACCCAACTTGACTTCCCTAGCACCCAAAACCAAATGCAGAAGTCAGCTCAAATTACCAAACAAGGAAACAGGAGCCAATGACAGTCTCAGCCCAGCGGCAACTCAATCTGGCCCTTCACTCATCAACAGGATCAAGCCACCCCTTGTCAAATCCAGACAGTTGGTTTATACAGAATTGTTCCTTTTAAAATAATTCACCACAACTGTAGAGTCTCATATTCCAAAAAAGGTGTTATCTAGTCACTAATCATTTCCCCTTATAACTCTGCTAATTCAGCCCAGCTACAACAGTAACAACAAAGCTTCTGCTCATTTCCAAATAAAGTAGCATTCTATAAGGGGCATCTTAGTGGGGCAGCCAATTGATTGCAAGGGCTTCTGCTCATACCAGTCTATCCAATCAATAAAGGGGATCCTCAGTGTGCTTGGTGCCAATAAAAAGGCAAGAAAAGGATCTTCATCTTTTAGCTAGCTCAGTTCAGAGTGTGGCTTGTAAAATCCGCTGGCAAATAAATCATCTTTAGCTGATTGCTGTGAAACCTGGGATATTGATAGATGCATTGGCCTATACAATCAGACCCCCAACTTTGACCCAAAAAAGCCTTTAACCCCTAAAGGCAATAAAGAGGTTGCCTGATCACCCTATCTGCATGCTGATTAATTACCAATTGTCTCTGATTTCTGGTTTTGGGAGCTTTTTAATCCATACCAGAAGCCACAGAGATGCAGCTCACACCCTCCTTGACCCAACCCCAGCCTTTTAAGACCAAAGCATTTCTACCCAGAATTTTTTCTGGATACCTGGTGCTGAGAAGATATTTTCAGTGAAAGTAGAGGGCAATAAACAGGTAATAAGGAGCGCCTTGTGGGGAAGCTTTGAATGTGGAAGTAGGAAAGAAGAGAAGTATCTTTTATTGCATAATATTTTAGACTTATAAAGATTCAGCTATAGCAGAGATTTAGTTGGATCAAACCTAGGGGTTGGTCATGTGCAGGATAGGTTTGAGCCACTGGATACTTGGAAAGCCATGTGATATTGCTTAGTTGTCATTCTTGGTATGTTGAACTGTATATTGGAAGGGCACCAAATTGGGCGATGGCTGGATGTTAAGTAAGTTGGCGGTAGCCAGAATGCTTATACATCCAGATCCTCAACACCCCCTTAAGGGGTTACTCTGGTACATCAGGAGGGGGCTTTGTCTTAACGGCTGCCACCTGATGCTCCTGGAGTTGTTTACTAGTTGGAACCAGTCTGGTCAGAGTGTTCTCTTTTGTTAGGGCGGAGACGGGTTCTGTGGTATTTCTTGACAAAGGGTTTTGACACCTTGGAATTTCACTGAATAGGTGTTTCTGTCTGATCTGTACTTGATGATTTTTCCTGGTCCCCTGTGTACTGAGTCTAGCTTCTTTCTGTTTCCAGCCAGGACCCAGACAGGGGAGTTGATGGGGAGTGGTTTCTCTGTAGAGGTTTTTTGTGTTTTGAGCCTTTTTATTTCTGCTATTTTAGCTTTGAGGTGTATGTGTTGTAGATTCAGTACTTGTTCTACTGTGGGAGGTTTCCCTGGGGAGATCTTTATGTATGGCTGGTTGTTGAGGGTAATTATTTCTGGTTTGTATATGTATGTTAGTTCAAACAGTGAGTAGCCTGTCATTCAATTGGTGCAAACCCAGGATACTAATGATACATGTTTCACGTATAGAGCCCATGTGTCTTTGGCTTTGCCATCTGTTATTTTCTCAAGGATCCTGATAAGGCTGCTGTTTGGGCGTTCCACTCTGCCGTTGGCCTGTGGCCTGTAGGGCAAGGTTGTGGAATGGTTAATGTTTTTGGATTTTAAGTTGTTGCTTACTATGTGACCTGATAACTTGGTTGCTCCATCAGTTATGATGTAGTCTGGGGTGCTGTAGTTGGCTATGATGGCTTTGTTAATGAATTGGTTTATTGTTTCTGCTTTGTGGTCCTTTGTTGTCCAGCAGATGGGCCAGCATATGGCAAAGTCAATGGCTACAATCAAGAAACGTTGATTTGTCTTGGTTTCTGGGAAGGGGCCCACTACGTCCAGTCCCAAACCTTGAATGGTTCAGGTTCAGGTACTGGGTTGATTGTTGGCTGGTAGGCCTTTGTGCTGGTGTATTTCTTGCACACTGTGCCCTTTTTCAGAACATCAATTATGTCTTGCTTGAGATTGGGCCATCATATTATCTCTTTTAGCGTGAGGTATAGGTTGTTAGCCTTTGTATGTCCTAGTAGGCGGTGATGTCTTAATATAGTGTCAACGCTTTGTGTGAGTGGGATGGAGGGGAAATGTTTGTCATTAATGATTTGGTATACAGTTCCATTTGATACATGGAAATACTTTTTGTTTCTTACTAATGTATTGTGGGTTAGTTGGTGTGTTGAGGGGTCTTTCCTTTTGGTTTTATACTCAGTATTGTATAGGTTTGGTCAGTCAGGCTCCAGGTGGTCAGGATGATCCTCTCTTGGCTGACATAGCCTGAAGAGGGCATCAGCTGTGACCAGCTCTTCCCCTCTTTGTATTGGATGTCCAAATTGAGCTGTTCCAGCAGGGACATTCATTTGGCTTGTTGCCGTGTGAGTGTGTTCTAAGTTTGAAGTAGATTAAAGATTTATGGTCAGTTAGTACTCAGACGTTTAAATGTTCTTCTAGGTAACATCTTCATTTCTTGCATATGTGATATATTTATAGCAATTACTTGCTGTATATCGGGTACCTCTGCTTATTGTTGGTTATTTTTCTGCTTTCATAACATACTGGCAGGAAGTCTTACTGCCCTGGCTGGCAGATGCATAGAACTGCACCAATGGCGGTGTCATTGGCATCTGACTCAGGCTTGTAGCACCCATTGTTATTAGGGTATTGCAAGATTGGTGCTTCAATAAAAGCTTGTTTTAATAGTTGGAAATTCTTGTTGCATTCTGGTGTCCAGATGAATTTCTTTTTGGCATTACCCTTGGTTGAGTCATTGATTAGTGTGGTGAGCTTTCCACAGTCTTTGATGTATTTCCTTATGTAAGCTACCATACCAAGAAAGCATCTAACTTGTTTAATAGAGGTGGGGTGTTGTATGTTATTTATGGCTTTTATTTTACATGGATCTGCTTTTATGTCACTGTCAGAGACAATGTGGCCCAAGAACAGGAGTTTATTTTCCATAAATCAACGCTTACTTGGTTTTGCGTAAAGTTTGTGCTTTGCAAGTTGATTGAGTGTCTCACAGACATGTGTGAGGTGTTTCTATTTTGTTTTTGAGAATATGATGATATTGTTGAGGTAGCATAATGTATTTGAGAAACTGTTTAGTGCTTGGTTCATCATAGTGACAAAGTTGCGGGAGCGTTGGTCATCCCAAAGTTCATTACTCTACATTTGAAGGATCCAAATTGCGTACAAAACACAGTCTTTGGTATGTCCTTTTCCTTTAATTCAACTTGGTTGTAACCTGAGGTGAGGTCAATTTTGGAGAAAAATTTGGCTCCTGAGAGTCTTGCAAACAGATCCTCTATGAGTGATAGGGGATATTTATTCTTTACTATGCTCGCATTTAGTGCTCTGTAGTCAGTTACTAGACAGAGGGTGCCTTCCTTTTTCTTTACAAAGAACACTGCTGCCCCCCAAAGGGATCCAGACAGGCAATGGATCCTTTTGCTAGATTGTCCTGAATATGGGTTTTGAGGGTTTGGTTCTCCATTGGAGAGAGTTTTTAGAGAGGTGCAGGTTTAGGAATGGCTTTACACAGGTCAATGCCATGTTTGACCTCCTGTTTGTGTGGTAACTCTGTGAGTTCTTTCTTGAATACATGAGCGTATTCATTTTGGAGTGCCGCAAGTTCTGGGCATTGGGTTTAATGTTGTTTGTATATTATTGAATTTGGTGTACCTCATTATGTGGAGGGTACTATCTTTGGTTAGATGTTCTGAGCCATCTATGTTTATGACCTGGACAAATACTGTGTCTCTTAGAATGAGGTCATTGGGTTCTTTGAGGATATTAAAATTGACTCCGTTGCGTTTGATGGTCATGGTTTTTGTTTTCCAACATACGCTGGGGTTCACTCAGGTAAACCGGTCCATGCCTGCTATAATGTTGTAGTTTATGTTGTTCATGACAAGTCCTTTGATGGATGTTTGTATGCCTTGGAGTTCAATTCTGAAGGGAGTTGTTTTTCCTTTAAATAAAACCTTTAATTTATCTGTCATTCTGGCGTATTTGAAGTTGGATTTGACAACTGGCATTTTGTATTTGGTTACAAATGGTTTTCTAACCATGGTTTGTTGTGAACCAGAGTCAAATAGGATTTTATGTGTATGAGATTTATAAATGGATGGGTAGACAAGAAGTTGTGAGCAATCTTTAATTTTTAAGTTCATAAAAATGGAGGATTGCAGGACACGTGGGATGTGAGCAGCAAGGTTTGTGCCTTGGTACAATTTCTTGTCAAGTTGGGGGAAGACAGGGGCGCTTAAGCCTGTTCCCCCTCATCCTTTCCCTGTTCCTCTGTTTTAAGACCTTTGAGGTCAGAGAATGTGGGTTCAGATTCATAGCGGGTTGCTATTTCAGCATTGTTTACTTTAGTGTGTGTCCTCCTTCTTGGGACGTGAGCAGTTTTGTGCTTTGGCTAGTGATTGCCATTGTTGCAATTGGAGTTGCTGTTGCTATGATTGGTGTTTTAGCGTTTGTTTCCATTGGAGTTTATTTTGCCATTGCTGTTTGAGGGGTAATTGCTGTTGTGTGCAGCATATTCCATGTTTGCGCGTTTTTCTGTGTGCTTGGCTTCTGCAATGAGCGCGGGCATGGAGGTGTTGGCCTCTGAATGGATGAGGGCAGCAATAGAGGGCTTCATTATGTTGATGAATGAGGCTCTGATATGTACATTGTCATCTTGAGCTGGTTTTTGGATTATGCAGCGTATTTACTCAAATTCATTGATGTAATCTGTGATAGTGGTCTTCTGATGAAGATTACTGAGCTGTATTGTAATGTTTTAGAGGGATTCAGTGATGCAGAATTTTGTGTGATGTACGCTTTGAACTCTTCCCAGTTGTTAAGCTGATTGTCTCTCTGTGAGCCAACTCAGGTGGAAAACCAGTTAGATGTGGCCTTGTACAGGCGCTTGCTGGCTTCCTGGACCCATTTTTGTGGGGGATGCGGCTGGCGCAGAGTTTTGCGGCTGAGTGGTCTGGCCAGTTGATGATGTTTTCTTTGTTTTTCCCAAAGAACTTGTTAATACCAATGTATTTGGTGTTGGTCACTTCACCTGTGATAGGTGGTTGTGCGTTTGTTTGTGGTTAAAGAGAGCAACTGTATTGAATAATCTTGGTGCATGCTTTGGGCATGACCAGACCTTCAAATATGGTGCATCCACTAGGTATATCTTTTTTGATGTCTTGGGTGCGGAAGTATATTTTCTAGGTCTCCTGGGATGTGGCCTGGTTGAGTACGTGAGCAAAGGTGGGCAGGTTTTGGTCAGTCATTTTTCTCTTTCATGGGTGTGGTCAAAAAATCGTAGCTGCTACCAGTGATGAGGAGCGCCTTTTGGGGAAGCTTTGAGTATGGAAGTGAGAAAGAAGAGAAGTATATTTTATTGGATAATACTTTAGACTTATATAGACTTGAGCTGTGGTGGGAGATTCAGTTGGATTGTACCTAGGGTTTGGTCATGTGTGGGATGGGTTTAGGTCACTGGATACTTGGACAGTCATGTGATATTGCTTGGTTGCCATTTCCAGTATTTTAAACTGTATATTGGGAGGGCACCAAATTGGGCAATGACTGGATGTTAAGTGGGTTGGAAGTAGCCAGAATATTTTTACATCTAGATCCTTGACAATGGGTTTCTCTGAGGATCTGAAAGGGTTGTGATAAATTTGCACTGGCAACCCTCCAGTGCCACTGCAAACTCCTGCTAGAAAGGTTGCTTGGGAATAATAAACTATGCGCTAAAAATAGAGTCATTAATTAGCGCCATCACCACTGGCATGCTAATAGACTATGCATAGCTCTATGGCAGCAAGTACCCAGTGAAAAGGTACTATGGTATCAAATCCCATGCCATTGCATAGATGCCTGACTCTGGAGGTTGATACTGGCATTCTGGGGATAGAAAGACTGACCAATCAAGAGTTAGAAGCGCCAGATGATATTATCCTGGCAAGAGAGCACAAGCTCTATAAAAGCCCTTCCACCGGACTAATGGAAGGCAGACAAAAATAAGATTATCCTACTGTAGAAAGTTTTCATAGTAGAAGAAGAAATACAAGTTCAAAGACCTTAGTCAGTTCTCAAAGACCTTAGCAAGCTCCAGCTTAGAAAGCCGCTTGCTAGTTGCCTCCCTTGAACATTGTCAGCTGTCTTCCTGCCAAGGAACCCACAGATGTTGCAGTAACACTTGTTTTTATAAAAGAATTATATCAACATAATAACCAAGATAAAATAATTACTTAATAAAGCAAATCTTAATCAGACTGCCAGGTCTGATAGCAGAACCAAAAGTTCTGACATATCTTTTTAAGCAAAATATATTTAAAACTGATCAAGCTCTCTTTTCATCAGTCAATTCAATCATCAGCAGAGTTTAAGCATCTAATCATATAAAATGATCCTAAACAAATGCTGCTTCCTTTATAATTTTAATCCACCCTTTTTAGAGTTGGGTAATCTATACAGATAAGCCACTTTGATATGATTGAATGGGGTTAGCCACTAATTTAAAATTCAAGTAATTAAATAAAAATTTATAAAAGTTTGAGTGGCTTATATTTCAGTTCAGCATAATTTAAACCACACTCCACTAAATTCAATCTATGTACTTTTAAAGATGCATGTAAGGAATTAAATGTAAGGATGAGCAAAATTGAGCTCATGGCTTAACAATCAACTTTTATAATCAAATTTAACTAAAAATCAATTAAACCAAATCCCTTACAGCTTGAGCCCACTTGAGGTGACATTACAGACAGACAGAATCACTTTTATATATATTAATATATCAAAAATTGACTAAGTAATACTGCCTGGATCCTTGGCTCCTATCCCTTATGCATTATCAAGTGAATACTTGGTCCAGTTTGCAAAGAACTCTTGTGTGACCAACTTTTGATGAATGTGCTAATAAATACAATCATATCTGGTGGCCCTTATATTACATCAATTTATCAACGTCAGCTTGCAAAGGGGAATTGAATACAACTGGCAAAACTGGAGCAGCTGTAACCCATTTTTGATCAACTGTTTGATTTAAATCCATCAAATCAGTTAGTTTCATTAACAGTTTTCCTGATTTTTGAGATTTCTTACTGGGGCAGATAATTCCCAGCATTATGGAATCTACTGTGACATACATATTGTGAATAGTAGTTTTATTATTATGTGATGCTTTTGATGTTTTAAGCATACCATTCTGTAAGCTGAAAATTTAAGCCTTTTCTTTTCTTTATTAAACCAGTGAAGGTGTTAACTTTGCTGTTGTTGGCCTTCTTTTATAGTGGAGCCACTATTAAATCTTGCTAAAATTATGTTACTATGTTTGCTTAACTTATTCTTCTTGTCTTAATTTTGCTTTTGTGTTGGTTTTCCTTTTTTCAACATTAAATGACACTATATAAATCCTAATTTTAACATATATTATATATCTTAATTAAATAATTAAGGTTTAACCGGAACTTGCCCAATGGTTTTAATGCTTTAATAAACCACTAATATAATATACAATAAAGCTTGAAAATCTTACCCATTATATTTCAAACAACTATGAAACAAAAGGCAAATATTAAAATTTAAATATCTTAATTATAAGGGTAGATATTAAAGATTATGTATTAATTCATTAAGAAATATATGTAACTGTCAGGATACCAAGTGTACCATGTTGCCCCTTCAGGTTAGAGAGAGGCATAGGTAGAGCTGTGTGTCTTAAAGTGATTGGTTAAACTAACCTTCACTGTATCAGTCATTAATCCATTAAGCTTGGTGAATAAGAGAGCAATAGTACTTTTGCACTGGATGAAAGGTGTTCCTACCAATCAACTAATTTGTCCTTCCAAGTCATATTAACTAATGATTGTCCAATCATTAGGTTGATAGTGGGCAAAGCCTACAAATGGATCTGGCTATGAAGCAGAGGATCCTGGCGTTAAGCGGCTCCTATTGATATCCAAACATCTATATAACTCCCTCTCTTGATAAATAAATATTTAATAAAAAAATTGAAACTAAATTTTAATTCAAATTTTTATTTTTTGAATTTTGAAAATAGAAAAAAATATATAAACTTTATTTTAATAAAAAAATTCAGGGAATAAAAACCTGTCCACACTTATGTGTGGAAACAAATCTAATAAAATCTTCTTTGAGAAGATTTTTCGGATTTGTTTCCAGATTTGAGATGGTGGCTCCTTTTTTTTAGAAAAGAGGCCACTCATCTCAAATCCAACACAGCCTTAGGCAGCAGCAGGCACAGGCATGGCCTACCAGATGATGGGACCTAACTTTACCTGGTAGGATAGGGCTTTTCCAGCCACAGCCTATGGTCTGGCCACTGGCAAGGCAGAGTTGATCAGTCCAGTGAGTTCCAGGTACAGCACTCCCAGGAATTTGATTACTCTGGCCAGTAGCTTCAGAAGTAGGCAGGGTTGAGATAGTTGGTTTGGGTGTTAAGAGTGAATCCAGTGGGGGCTTGGTATTTAACTCCTGGGGATGAGCTGGAGTTTTTGGACAGTTGCAGGTGGAAGAGAATCAGAAATTTGTAAGGAAATAGGTTGATGAACTAAAAAAGTCATAAAAGAAATTTATTTGGTAAAAATTATGATACAGAACCTCATAGGTATTCTTGACTTATATAGTCACTCACTTGTAGGTGCATCTGGGCATTCTTTATGTGCTATCTGAATGTCATAGTTTGGTATCTTAAATTCTGTTATCTGGTTGGCTGGTATTTCAATATCTTTAAGGTCTTTAGAGACATCTGTTTGGCCTGCTATTGGCCTATCATAGCTGGGCTGGTCATTGGTTGTTCCAGAACTAATGTGAGTGTCATGGGGTCATTTCTAATTTTCTTAATTAACTGGGACTAGACTGATAGGCATTTCTGAGGCTGGACAACTTGATTAAAAAAGGGGTTCCTAATTGGGAACCCAAATTACTAAATAGAGGGAGGGCTTGAACTGAGAGCCCTGGGAAGATAAAATTAGCCTGTCCAGGCTCAGTCAACCCCCCAAGGCTTGAGTGTAGCTTTTGGGGACCAGGAAGGGCCCTGCAGTTGCAGGCAGGGAAGGATTAATTCTTACACCTGAATATTTGCTTTTCAAAGCAAATTCAGGTGCAAACAAAATCCTGCTGCCCACACTCCCCCTGGTGGATGAGCGCAGGTTTGATTCCCACCCAGAGGTTTGTTACTTCTGTAACAGTAACTCTTAATTCATGTTGACATTGTGTATTTTTATTATAGAAGTTAGCCTAAAATTAAATGTATAATAAGTTGGCACTTTGAATAGTAATTTTCTTCTTATTTTGTAATAAAAAGTAAGCCTATTCTTAATCATTGTCAAGGTTGGTTTTATTTTCTTATCGATAATCAATTCTGACTATATGATACAATATAAAAGAGGTTTATTTTGCAATTGTGTTTGTAGGCTGCAGCCTAAGTGTCAAATTAAATGTCAACTTTTTGCATGTTATCACTTTTTCAACATGCAGACAGTTTAAATGGTGATGGTTGCTGTAAAACCCTATCCAATACTTGTTAGCACCTCATTTAACCTGCCTCTTCAATTATGTCTTTGAAACCAGAACCCAACTTCCAGAGGTAAACAAGATATCAATATGTCTTATTTTTAAAGGCAAATGCCAATGGAGTGATGTCAAGAACTAGATACCTGTCTTTTGTAAAATGAAGATGAAAAACTTCTGATCCATGTTCTATCTAATAGGATCATGAAGGTAGCAGAGAAACTACATCCAATGAAATTTGGATTTTTATGCAGGAGATCAATCTGGGAAAGATTTCATATGGTTCAGAACACCTTGTAGAACAAATTAAATCTAACCAAAATTACCTTCTGTTCCTGGATATGGAACAGGTTTATGATTAGGAGTACTGGGCATATCTATATAAAGCTATGCAGGCAGGTAACCCTCCAGAAGAATTTATAGTCTGGATTAAAGCAGCATACATTAAATTGAAGGCTGGGTGATAGTCAATGGTAATCTGACTGATAAAATTTATATTCATCAAGGACTGCAAAAAGAGATTCCACTATCACCAATGTTAACCAACTTTGCAGACAGCCTGTTCAAGAAGGCAGGTAATACACAATTGAAAGAGGAGAACCACCTCAGCCAAACAGTGTTATTAATAACTGTCTTAAAAGATGACACCATCATGAGGATGTTGTCTAAGAAAAAATCCAGCTGTATACAAGAAATCCTCAGAATGTACCAAGAAGCATCAAATATAGAGATGAATGTTGATTTGTGCTATGTTACTTGACTAACAAAGAGCTTGGATGAAGTTCTTAAATATAAGACTTGAGGTTCTGGCTTTAAGGCTTTTTGATCTGTATTTTAATAATAGAATATTCCTAGAAAATGAAATATGAGCAGGAGATTCAATGTCAAAATTAATGAGTAAAAGCAAACTTAGTTTTATTTGAAAAGGGGCTCAAGAATTTTAACCCAGAGTTTTGATAATTTTGGCCTTAGTAAAGATACTCCAAGTGATGGGAGGCTGATAAGGATCATAAAGTCTCATGTATTGGCGTCAATCCATATTTGGGTAAGGAGAACACATCAGGACAAAAGAAAAAAGGATACCTTTCATATTCACCAAATTGTGAACTAACATTAAGAAGGCCAATTAAAACCCCTAAGGAATTTGAATTCACAAATGTGAACATTTATAAGAGTTGGAGATCCTAATTACAAGCCCTCTCATGGTCTGATGCCTATCCTGGAAAATGAGCTGTTCAGAAACGTGAGAGCTCACTTTAAGTCATCAGGAATCAACCTCCAAGCAAATGAACTGGCACTTCTTAAATCTATGCCCAACAAGATTGATGGGTGGCAGCACAATTGATTTAATTTTATTGGGAATATTAAAGCTTTGAATATCTTCACTTATTCTAATATATAGCTTGTTGTAAAGTTACTCCCCCCTTTGGCCTTGGATAGGACAATATTTCACTGCCACGCTAAGAAAGCCTCTCAAATCCCTGCTGTGGTGAAACTCATCACCAGTTGGTTGTTTTAATTATGATCATCATTGGGTACTTTCTGATTGTACTAGGATCCTGATCTCCCTTCCAATATAGTAGTTGTTCTTGATGATTATGATTTAGACTAGCTGTTGGATCATCATACAAGTCCAACTAGCTTCTGGATTACTCATCCACCCTGGCCCTTGGATTGGGACTCCACCAACTTGCTTCCAGATTGCTCATCCACCTGCCTTGGTTCCAAATTATGACTTCACCAACTGGACATTAATTCTATCAATTAATACAGTTCACTGACTGTGGTTTCAACCAACTGACTTCTCCATCCTTGAGCCCTCTGCAACCCCCTTGTGCCACCGGGGCTGTTTCCATCCTCCCTTGATTGTTGTGTTGATCCCTAGTGGTTTGACATTAATTCCCCCCTCTCTCAACCCCCAAGCAATGACCAACTTACCTTGAGTTATCAAGTAAGTTATAGTATATAAACCCCTCTCCCTTTTCTCAATAAAATATACATTGTACCCCCCTTATATTAGCTACACCATTGAATACTTTGTTGAGTGTATAATTTAAGAACTGCAAAGGCTAGTCTCCTCCCATTGACTACACTGCCAAATAAGCTTGACTAGAAGTCACTTGTTGAAGATTTTTTTCAAGTAGTTGCTGTTGCCATTACTCTAAACCCTTTTTTGTTCTCTAGGCCCGGACGCTTTTGTACTACCAACTACTTGTCTGATTTCTGACTTGTAAAGTACCAAGGTTACTGACCGACCCTTAGACTATCCCCCATCACCGTAGTAAAAGTACCACATCTTGATGCTCACTACAGGGGCTTTTAGCCAATTCCTTTTTCAACCTCTTATTGACACCTATAAAGCCTCTGACAAGGGAAGAACCTACCTAACATGGTAAACACTAGATCTTCTGGAGTACCGCTTCTACCCTTAAATGATGACATCTAACAAGTTGGTTGTCCCAACAGAACAGTCTCTCCAGCCACTACCACATCAGCACCATCTCAAGAAAGCACTGGTACCCCAGGACCAGTTGGCGACATTCACCCCCAACAGGTGAGTCAGTTGTCAACCGGCAGAACTACCTCCCAACCCTCAATCACCACCCCCAACAATCCCGTCAGACCAGCCCAGTCCCCCCTGGGGAATTGCACCACGGGAAATTGGACCAACCAACAAACCACAACTCCAAACAGGGTACTAAGTAATCCTAAAAATTGTCCTAGTCCCGTAGAGCAACTCCAATCAATGGAGATCCCCACAGTACAACCAGCCCCGATCCCTCCTCTGGGACCCTAGGAACCTCCTAGCTGACCAGTGAGACAGTTGGTCCCAACCTTTGAGACCTTCAACTTCTCTGCTTCTGGAGTCAGTTAAACTCTCAATTGTTGGCCTTCTGCACTAATATACCCGGTCTTCACTAGCCCCAGCCTTCAATTGTTTCCAATTGCCCCTTCTATTAGACAAGCCAATACTGACCCCTATCTCCCTCTGGATACCTCTGCAGAGACCACCAATACTGAGCGAGGTCTGCAAGAGATCAAGCAAATGATTGAACACAATAATGGAGCCTTTCCTAGATCAACAGTTGACATTTTAGAAAGACTAACCACATACACCACAAGGGTTGGTCATCCCAAACTCATGGACACAATGAATAGGCTCAACCAGGTCAACACCAGCCTTTGAGAGCTAAATAATCAACATGAAGACCTCCAACAGTCAGCTGCTATTAGCTTCAAGCAATAAGGTGAATGGAACAATATCACCAATCAGCGGCTTGAGGAGTCTAACACTTGTGCCAGAGCAACTGCTGTCCACTTGAAAGGAATAACCCAGGAGTCAAATAATTTTTTGGATACCCAGTTTACTCCTCTCTGCAACTTCACTGTCACGTTAGCTGCCAACTTGGAGTTGTCTGTGGTTCACCTTGAAGTCCAAGGAACAACCCTCACTTACCATCATTGACATATCCAAGAATTGATGGAACAAATGAGCCAACTGTCACATTCAACCTCTGCTCAGAGTGCTGTCCAGAAACAGCAGAACACTGCTATTACCCACATGGACGCCAAGGTCACCAGACAATTCAATGAAAATTGCACTCATATTGAAGAGGTACAACAAAAATGTACCAAAGATCTAGCTACCACTACTGCTGCAGTAGTGGAACAGCTTGCCACCTTCAACCAAGGAGTACAACAGGCACACACTGTCAATCAAGATCTAAATGAGCAAGTGGGTAGTTTTACAGCTCAATTGGCCAACATCACTACCCTACTCAACAATCAAGGATGTGTAGTTGAAGAACTAATAGTAGCCATAACCACCCCAGAAGAACGCTTTGGTCAACTTGCCATTGGGGATCCAACAACTCACAACCCCACCATCATTGGCAATATCCTCAATCATGATTGACCCAAACCTGTTTGCCCTCCTCAGTACACACCTCCTGACATAGCAACTGGAGCAAACACTATGCCAATTGGGAGCGCAGGTCCAAGAAGTCAATGCCATTGCCAGAGAAGTCCTGAGAGTCACCAACGCCAGTCCTGTTGCAGACGCCACCAGCCCAACTACTCCAATAGTAGTAGTTCTAGTTCTGACTCTGGTTCTGGTTCTGAGGATGAGTTGACAATCTCATCTTCTACCTATCAGCATGGAGTACACCATAGTTCTAGTTCAGGCAGAACTAAGCCAAATAGTCTCTTCAAAACCAAATTCTCCATGAACAGTCACATTGACATCCACATGTGGATGGAAACTTTTGAGAATGCTAATGAAGGACTAGGGTCAAGAAAGATGGGTCTAGCCTGTATTTGCATGCTAGACAAAGCAGTATTAGCAGACATCTCTCAACACCTCCCTAGGAACTATAAATATAAGGATGTGAGAAAAGCTCTGCTTAAATTCTTTGACTCAGAATCAAGAGACAAAATTGACAGGGATAACTTTCTAGTTCTAAAAATTAAGAACTTTAAAGACTTTCCTTGTGAATTCCAATCCATGGTAAGTTGGCTGCAGATGAAGAACCTCATCAGCCTCAACAACTGTTGCTGTTCCCTCCAACATGCCTTGTTGCCATACAAGGATCTCTGGCTTGAGTTTCCTGGTCAGATAAATGGCCTTCATGATATCACTTCTATTGTGGAGCAAGTCTTTACTCTAGGACAGCTTAAAACCCAGCTGGACCACCTGAAGCATACCAATTGACAAGTATACACCACTCCAGAACCAACGTCAACTCCTGTCTATCAACTATTGTCTTCCTACTAGAGCAATTCTAATGCCCAGTTGACTCCATATCATATGCAACCCAACTACACCGGTTGCAGAATTTGCAAGGAGAAGACACACATGCAAAAAGATTGCCCCAACTTTGCTGTGTATAAAAAAGTACAGGAGATGTTTAGAAGTAGAACTCAGGGTCAGCCTGGAGTTCACGTAGTTTCTACTGAGGACACAGTCCACATAGAAGACTACTTCTCTTCTGGCAAAGAGTCAAAAAACAAATAGGTGATGGACTCCCTGAGTCCATCACCTCTACCTAAACCTCCCCCTGACAATCTAGCTGGTATTTTTGCTGTGCTATCCAACCCAACCAGCAAGAAATCAGTACAGGCCCAACAACTGGAGAAGAGACATGCCTTAATGGAATCTCTTAACTCTAGTATCATCAACCCAACCTTCTGTCCCTACCTGTCCCAGCCTGTACCTGAACCGCTCTCTATCAACTCTGATAGCAACTGCAAAGACATCACCTCATACAATGACAGTTCCTTTGTCAACGTATTGTTCCCCATCCCAATGAAGACTTTCTTGAAAGCCCTGCCAATGTTTAAGGATTATTTGGATGCTCTAAAAGAGCACCTAAGAACTGATCCCATATGTAATATCACTAATAATATTATCAATCCAACAAAACATGTACATGGGTCCAACTTAAAGTCTTTGATACTCCTATTTGCGCTGTTGTTGACACAGGAGCACTGACAACAAATGTTTCCTCCCAATTAGTATCAAAGCTTCAATTCAAACCAGACTTGGCTTATGATGAAAGCTTTTCTACTGCAGGGGATCAAAAAATCATTGCTGCAGGTGCCTACAGCAGTATCCATATGATATTTGGTGAGCTAGTCCTAACAACAAGTGCTGTTGTGCTACAATCAACCAGTTATGACATGCTAATAGGAACCAACCTGCTATGATGATACAACGCCATAATAGCCATGGGTACTGGAACAATAACCCTTATGACAATTCTATTCTGTTATTTTTTTAATAACAATCAAACATTGTACATGGTATCACAAGGGAAAGCTGACTGACACCATACCTTAATTAAGTACCCACATGGTGTCATGGGGATTCCTTACCATCTTGCCAACTCACATACCAAGACTCTTCAGTCCCATGCTAACTCTGCAACATGCATCAAGTTAAAGGCTAACCATTCTATGGTGACAGAGCCTTTTATGCAAGTGGTTGTTAGCACAAGAATTCTGTTTGATGTTTCTCCTGGAATGTCTCTGAATGTGTTTAGCCTTCCTCACCCTTTGCTGGTTGAACCAATTGCAGCCCCTGGATTTTGTGACAAAGCTGACCATTCAGAGCTTAAGGTGCTGTTAACCAACCTCTCACCAAAGCAAATTGTTGTCAAAAGACATCAACTAATTGCATACGTCAGGATCAAACCAATCACAGACATTGGCTCTGTCTACTATGTAGAAAACCTATCAGAATTAGGGATTTCAAAAACATCTCCAACCCATACTCACTCAGTATTGGCTGTTGTTCCGCACAAAGAGATGTCTGGTCTTTCTGAGGGGGGAGATGTCCAAGTTTGAAAAACTTTTAGATGAATTCAAAGACATCTTTGCAACATCCAATTTTGACTTAGGTTGTGTGAAAGGAGTCAAGAACAAAATTAACGTTGGTATTCAGCTCCTATCTATCAAAGGTCATATTGTCAATCACCTAAAGACAATGCAATGATTGATGAAGAAGTTCAACAATTGCTAAGTGCTGGTCTTCTGAAACCATCAAGTAGTCCCTGGGCTTCTCCTCTCCTGCTAGTTAAGAAGAATTATGGCACAAATTGAGTTGTCATCAACTACCAACAGTTGAATCAGATAACCAAGAAAGACAAATACCCTCTGCCACATATTGACAAGACACTGGACCAACTAGGCAGAGCACGTTTTTTCTCAGCAATGGACTTAGTTTCTGGTTACTGGCAAGTACCAATGGCCAAAGAGAATCAAGAAAAATGCGCCCTAATCACAGCAGCAGGATTGTACCAACCAACTAGAATGCCCCAAGGATTAGCAAACGCACCAGCTACCTTTCAACAACTCATGAATAGTACATTGGCCGATCTTAAATAAGTTGTGTTCTCATCTACTTGGACAATGTAAAAGTTTTCTCTAAGACATTTGATGAACATCTTAGCCACTTGAAGGAAGTCTTCATAAGACTTCAGAAGAAAGGGTTGAAACTCAAACCTTCCAAGTGCTCTTTCTTTAAGAAACATTTGGAATTTTTGGGTCATGTCATCTCCAGCAAAGGAATCAGACCAATCCCAGCCAAGATGTTGGCCATAGCCCAGATGCCTTCCCCCACAGACATGAAAGGAGTTCAAGTAATTCTAGGCATGGCAGGTTACTATTGCCAATTCATTCCCAACTTTGCCAAAATAGCCCAACCACTCTTTCATCTGTTGAAAACTACCACCAATTTCAATTGGACCAAAGAATGCAAAGAAGCATTTCAATCCTTGAAAGATGTGTTGACAACTAATCCTCTGTTAGCGTACCTGGATTATTCCAAGCCTTTTGCTCTGCACACTGACGCTTCCAATGTTGCAATTGGTGTTGTTCTGTCTTAGACCAACGACAAAGACGAGGAACATCCAGTTGCTTACTTCTCAAGAACTCTTAATAAGCATGAACATAACTATAGCACTACTGAACGTGAATGACTAGCTGTTCTGTATGCTATCAAAGAGTGTCAACCTTATGTACATGGAATACACTTTACGGTAGTCACCAACAATTTGAGTCTAGTATGGCTAAGAAAGATGAAAGATCCAGAAGGCAGACTAGCAAGATGGGCTGCCAAGCTACAAAACTTTGACTTTGACATTGTCCATTGACCAGGAATCAAACATGGAAATGCTGACGCCCTATCCAGACTACCAATTGTTGCTGCCTTAGAAGAGGACCTTGATAGTCTCTATTAGTTGATCAGTCAACCAGACCAATGGAGTTCCCTAGAAGAGAAAGTGAAAAGGATGCTTCAATAACTAAGTCAACACACATTCATAAAGGATGGTAAACTTTTCAAGATTTATAAGGGTACCACCCTCCCCTATATTTGCCCCTCCAACCAACTCGCTTGTCTTGATGATTTTCACCAACAATTAGGCCATGCCGGGATACAACAAATGATGAAAACAATGTCAGAATAGTTTATTGGGAAAATATGACCACTGACATTGCAGAATACATCAACAAATTTCTCCAGTGCGCTAGGTTTAGAAAAAAACTCAGCCAGAACTCCTATTGATTCATTATACCTGGATACGCTTTCCATACTGTGTCAATTGACGTTGTTGGACCACTTCCCAGTGCTGGTCCAGGAAAACTGAAGTACATCATAGTTGCCATAGATCACTTAACCAAATGGGTCAAAGTCTGGCCTGTTGCTTCTGCTAACTCTTTACAGACCACTAAGTTTGTACTTCAAGAGATTGTTGCACAACATGGTTGTCCTGCTACAATATTAACTGACAATGAAACCAACTTTGTCAAGGCTATATTACCTTGGTTACATGATCTAATGGGAATCCAGAGTACCTCTTCAGCGCCCTACCAACCCGAGACAAATGGAGCTGTTGAGAGAGTTAATGGAACTCTAGTTAGGATATTGAAGAAACTAGCACATGATTGGCCTTCTTCATGAGATATACATCTAGGTGCAGCCGTCATGGCATACCAATTCACTGTACACTCTAGAACTAGTGTAAGCCCATTTAAATTGCTATATGGCCAACAAACTGGACTTTCTATGCACTTGGTACCATTGAACACCAACTGTAGTGAATTTACATACTCTCAACAACTGAATCCCTTGACCAAACAATTAATGAAGACCCAGTATCAAGCGTTCAACAGTCTAAAAGAATATTGATTCAAAAGCTACTTGCAAGACCAAGTGAACCTACCAGCTCTCCCCAAGGTTCAAGTTGGTGATTGAGTTCTTATGTACCAACAACAGCTTCACAAGCCATGGAACAAGCTAGATAGCTTATGGACCAACCCATGTGAAGTCTTTGCTAAAGTAGGCTATGATGTCTACAGCCTTAAGAATTTAACTTTGGGATAACTTATCAGCTGTGTCCATGCTAAATTCCTGAAAAGATGTCCAGCCAACTCTCCAAGACTGACTGGACCTCTAGCTAAGGTTTAGGGTTTTCCCTTCCCTTATCTAGTTTTTATTACCTCTATTTTTCTATTTTATACCATACCCTTAGTTCTATTGTAAGGACAAAACCCAAAGAAAAACATAAACAAATTGAAAAGAGAAAAGAGCTTTATTGCACATTGCTTATTTGAGAGAAACAACAAACCCAAGGGAATAAAGCACATCTCAAAGATGATGCATGACTGACACTACTTTGCCAACAACATTGGCTTCCAGAGGACGACTAGAGCCAACCTTACAGAAGTTCAGAAAATCAGGGAACTCAACTTGAATCAGACGCGCCACACCAAAATCAGAACCAAAGAGTCTAAAGATCAAGAGCCCAAGGCTGGCCAGGAATTCTGATTGAGGCCCATTGGCTAACCAGCTGTTTAAGAACTCTATAAGTTGTAACTTTGTTACATCAGGAATTTCCTTGGCCAACAAGTCCTTTTCATGAGTCACTTCAAATAGCATCTCCAAGGTAAAGAGATACAAGAAGCCCATTGACTGGCCATACAAGAAGTTAGCTTCCTGGGACAAGGTAATGAAGAACAACTCTCAGTATTCCGCAGGACGACGCTTACCTACTCTGTTCTGGAGAGAGATTGCCTGAGGATCCATATGATACTTGTCAGGAAAAGCTCAGCTGAGAGCCACGGGGCAACAGATTGCCAAGATGTTCTCTTGTTCCTCCTGACTTACGTCCAAATTAGTTGCTTCCTAACGGAATCAATCTAGTTCCACCTTGTATGACTGTTGCTCAGCCAACAATGCAGTATTTTCCATATGATGCAAAAGCGGAATTAGCGTCTTGCCATCAGGAAATTCAACCTTGAACGCCTCAAAAAGTTCTTTCCAGGATGATCCTAGCCAAGCTACGTTTCTATCAAAGTCCATGGGTACTGCATACCCCATGTTGGTGTCCTAAAAAGGATTAGAAAACAATCAGTTGTTGTCATTACCTCAGGTATTGGTTTCACTGTGCTAGGGTTTGGCCTCAGTTCATTTCTTGGATGTTCTTCCACCAACCAGCTTCTTGAAGGCTGACACCTCTTTTCAAATATTTAGGAGCGTCTCCCCAGTGGAGTCTTGCTGATTGGAAGGCTTCTCCATCTCCTTCTCCTTTTTGATAATGGGAGCCACTGGTTTACATAACAAGATTTGAGGCTTATTTTTTATTTACTCTGCTGGTTTTTGCTGCTTGTTGACGTCAGTTGCCTTCTGATAGTTACTGAAAGTACTCATTGAACACGCTTGCTGGCTACCACTAGCAATGGAGGTTATTTGCTGTTGGAAATGTTCCAATTCCTCCATCTCCTTGGCATAGTTGTCCAGCATGTTGGATACTTTGATCAGGCCCTTGGTGATTGCCTTGTTTTCCTCTGCCACAGCTGATTGCTTGGTTACCAGGTCTGCAACAAGTTTCTTGATGTCCTCCATTTTGTTGATCAGGCTCTATGAATTTCCACATTTATAGTCTATTCATGTGGGGAGGATGTGTGGTGAAACTCATCACCAGTTGGTTGCTTTAATTATGATCATCATTGGGTACTTTCTGATTGTACTTGAATCCTGATCTCCCTTCCAATATAGTAGTTGCTCTTGATGATTATGATTTAGACTAGCTGTTGGATCATCATACAAGTCCAACTAGCTTCTGGATTACTCATCCACCCTGGCCCTTGGATTGGGACTCCACCAACTTGCTTCCAGATTGCTCATCCACCTGCCTTGGTTCCAAATTAGGACTTCACCAACTGGACATTAATTCTATCAATTAATACAGTTCACTGACTGTGGTTTCAACCAGCTGACTTCTTCATCCTTGAGCCCTCTGCAACCCCCTTGTGCCACCGGGGCTGTTTCCATCCTCCCTTGATTGTTGTGTTGATCCCTAGTGGTTTGACATTCATTCCCCCCTCTCTCAACCCCCAAGAAATGACCAACTTACCTTGAGCTATCAAGTAAGTTATAGTATAATAACCCCTCTCCCTTTTCTCAATAAAATATACATTATATCCCCCTTATATTAGCTACACTATTGAATACTTTGTTGGGTGTATAATTTAAGAACTGCAGAGGCTAGTCTCCTCCCATTGACTACACTTCCAACTAAGCTTGACTAGAAGTCACTTGTTGAGGATTTGCTTTTGAGATGTTGCTGTTGCCACTACTCTAAACCCTTTTTTGTTCTCTAGGCCTGGACGCTTTTGTACTACCAAGTACTTGTCTGGTTTCCAACTTGTAAAGTACCAAGGTTACCGACCAACCCTTAGACTATCCCCCATCACTGTAGTAAGATTACCACACCTGCTAAACCCCTGAATTTGCTAGAGGACTTAGCACACACAACTGATGAGATATTTGTCCTGGTTTACCCTTCCCATACAGTACCCACTAGTGCCCATATTTTTGTTTCAACCTGGGAAGAATCCCTGATCAATTTGGACTACTTGTTGGCTTGGTTTTGCCCCCATTTAAAACAATTGCAATCTCATCAATCAGAATGTGCCACTTTGATGCCAAAAAATATATATTCAGCTGGGATTAATGGGGCCCTGAAGTATTCCATAGGCGCCAGCCAATCAGAGGTTAAACAGGAAATTAATTGGAAACCATCCAACCCTCTTGAAATTCCCTTGCAAAGTTCTCCCCTGGCTAATCAGGCTCTCTGCCTTGGTCAGATGACCTTGCAAATTCAGATCTGGTTCCTTAAAAAAAGACAGGGGACTTTTGGTCCCCTGCTTGCTCATTCTTATCAATTACAAGTTTGATTTTATCACCTCAAGTTTTTAATTTGGAGGCCCAGTTTGATCCTTTCACCTTGGAATTATTAATAAAAATCATCATTATCCCTTACCTCTGCCTTCCCCTGGTTGTCTGTCATATTTACAGAGCCCTAGAAGTCAATATTAAGAATTACACACTGGACTTTTTAAACCCTAGTTTGAGACAAAAGATTAGTGTGGAAACTACTGTAATCACGTAGTTTAAGTTTGTAAATTTTAAGTTTTTGCTTGACTTCAAACCCAAGTTCATTTCCTTAACATTAAAGTCTTTCCCTGGGGTTCTTCTGGTTTCTTAAGGCTTCTAAGACCTCTCTTTTCATTAAAAATTACCAAAACCACCCCTGGATTTCAGATTTTCTCTGAATTATATACATTTTGTCCCCCAAGGGTCCTAAATTGGCTGGTAATTTCAAAAGGTTTTCTCCCAGCACTCAAGTTTGCAGTGTTTACCTTGACCCCAGTTCTACTATGATTTGGTCAACTTTACCAGATCTTTGGAAACAGATATTCTCATCTGCCCATCATGTGAGGGGTAATCTCATCTGCCTCCTGCATCTGCAGAAGGATCTTCTTGTCAGGGCTCAATATCTCTTTGTTACTGGTGAGAATTTGGTGAAGAGCCTCAACTGTGATGACCTTGACCTGTTCCTCCATGACTTGGACCTCCTAGACCCTTGTGGGGAGACGCTCTTTCATCTGCATCCCTGTGGATGAGCCTAAGCCCACTCCCCAGGTTTTGCCTGTTCTTCAGGAGTACGCCCCCAAGTGTATTCACTGGCTACTTGGAGTAATGATGCTGATGGGATTGAGCTCCTATTTTCCACAACTGTTCCCTGTGTTCTCCCTCTGGACGCCTGTTTGAGCGGCTGTTGAAAATTGGTATACACTGGCAGATTCAACAGAAGATTTAGGAGACAGGGGCACACACTTGCTATATGCTTTGAATTTGAGGATTCTGAAGACATTGATCAACTTGATTTGTACTGAATAACTTTATTGGATCCTATACAAGTAGATAAAAATTCTACCTCCTGGTGTTTACTACCAACACCTTATATAGGGGTATTCTCATATTACTAATCACCAGTCACTGACAATGCCTCCTAGGACATTCCAGCACACTGTAGAGCCTTGGTTGGGTTGGCAGAAAAAGGGACAACCTTCTATTTTAGGGCACAATCTTGCAATGCCTAGCACAAGGACACCCTCTGCTAGCACATCAATCATTGATCCTTTTTAGGTGTATAGTCACTTCTATTTTTTCCTTGATTGAGAGTCAAATCAACCAGTTGAATTAAGCCTGGTGCCTTGGCGTAATTCCACCTTGAAGTTGGCGTCTCAGTGCTTTATGTTAATTATTGTGGCGCTCTGGCGCTTGCAAATAATTGTACTGGCGTCCCGGTGCTTGATGTAAACTGTAGCAGCGCTCTAGTACCAAGAATAATTACTGCTGGCGCTGTGGTGCACATTTCTGGGGTTGCTGGTGTCCCGGCGCCCATTATTTAGGGTGGCAGCGGTGTGGAGTGATTAATCACAATGAGGACATCATGGGCCACTAACTGTACATTTATTAATGTACTTTTAATAACACTAATTTATGAAAGAGTAATTGATTGGCCCTTTATCAATTTGTTATTAATTACCTAATAAATTAGGCTTTTCATAATCCTTGGTCAACAATTCTTAACAGTGGCCATACCAGTATTACACTGGGTGGTGTCCTGGTGGGCCTTTTCCACAGGATGGGAGCCAAACTTAGTTGGTTTAGTCCCCCTATCTCACACTTGTGGTACACATAGTTCCTTTCTCTAGCCAATTTGAGCGCAAGGTAGTGATTATGACACAGAGTGTTATGGAGCACACCCAACACAGCCCCAGTTAAGATGTCCATTGTCAACCTCTCCAGATCAGCAGGGTACTGGGCCTGATTGACCATGCTCAACACTGCAGACACATGTCAGAGTTGGGTCTCTGAGATCTGTTGGCATCACATGTGGAATCCCAGAGGCTGGAGGGGCAGTGAACTGGGCTTGAGCCCACAAGATTACTAAGATGCCTAGGTTCAAATTAAGACAGTGGCTTCTTACTCATATGCAGTGTACAGAAACAAAGAGTATATTGTAATATGTGGGACAGATGTCTTTCAATGATGAGGGCCAATAACTGAGAGGTAAATAAGAATATACACCCTCAGTGTCATGGTAGATTCCATAATGCTGGGAATTACTTGTCCAAGTAGAAAAGCTTAAAAAGCTGGAAAACTGTTAACAAAATTAACTGATTTTACAGATTTAAATCAAACAGTTGATCAAAAATGGCTTACAGCCGCTCCAGTTTGCTATATTGATTTGATTTCCCCTTGCAAGCTGACACTGATAAATTGACGTAATATGAGAGTCACCCAATATGATCTTATTTATAAGCACAGGCATCAGAAGTTGGTCACACAAGGGTTTTTTTGCAAACTTGACTAGTTAATCACTTGAAAATGCAGAAGGAATAGGAGCCAAGGATCCAGTGGTATTTCTTGGTCAAATTTTGATATATGTTGAATAATTTTCACTGTTTCAACTCTTAAGAGTTGAGTCCTCCCAAAATTTTACTTGATAAAAAAATCAAATATCCTCTGATCTAAATTTATTTTTAAAAGAATCCTGTAGTGGTCCTTCTGCACTACATTTCCTAAAATTTAATTCTTAGCTGAATCATTACGGGAAGATGGGGCCCCGCTGTTGGCACTTTGTTGTTGCCTCCACCCAATGTCAATCCAATGCCTGCAAATCTAGGAGTTTTCCCTGCTGTATCCAAAGCTGAGACATTAGTAACTTCCCAGTGTCCTGAATTCTATGCCAAAGACCCATTGGTTCTCTCTCAGGTTATTTATCTTGGGCTCCTTTGGTTAGGGTTAATCATTTTGCTTAACCCTAGTGTATCTTTTAGAAATTTCACAAACTGGTATTTGAAGCTTTGTTGGTGGTTAATCATCAACTCTATGTGGATTTGGGTGGTCTTTCAGGGATCCATCCTGTGGAGGGTTCCTGAGAACTTGCAGGTGGACAGCCTGCAGGTCCTACAGGTAGGGCCCACCACAAGATTGGAGATAACTTTACAATATAAGATAATGATTTGCCTAAGATGTTCTAGGATCTGCTGGCAGGTACCATTGAATCAATAAGGCCAGTTGGGGTGATATACATCACTATGAATATCTGAGTGGAGGTGAATTCATTGGCTGCATTGGATTCCTACGGGAAGTTGGGCTGCGGGGTGAGAGTAGAGGTGGTGTCATCAGAACTAAATAGGCAGGCAGGTAGTTGTATTTGTCTTAGAACAGCAGGGGAGGTATGGTGAATTGGGCTCCTTCTATGCCAATGGTTTCTGTCTCTCTAGCTCTGGCTTCTGGGTTGTAGACCATTATTTCCTCTAGCGTGAACTCTGAATATACCAGGTTTGGTGGATATTCTGTGAAATGTACTGGGCCAAAGGGAGCTCCTAGTGGACAATATAGTTTGGGCGGTTGGTCTGCAGTTTCTTAGGGTGGATAAGTGTTTCAACTGAACCAATGAGAGTTTAGTACTTGGAATTGGGGAAGACAACAGTCCAATAGGAAAGGACAGAATAATAAGAATAAGGTGTCGTTTATTGTAGAATATTATGATTAATATACCATATGGGGAGAGCCACAAGGCCACAAGGGGGTGGCATAGTGGGAAGTTCCATGTAAGGTTTGGAGTCAAGGAATAACTTGTACAGGGATCAATAGGTCAAATTGTCAACACTCCTAATTAGGATGAAGTACCCGCCATTTGATATTGCCATCAGATTAATCCATAACGTTAGACACGTCAAGGGGAGACTCATTGAGCGCCCCCTGTGTATTGTAAGATACGTTAGCAGGCAAGCCTAGAAGCTTGGTTGCAACATAAGTGAGAGGCACAGAACCGCAGGAGTTGGACTGAAAATGAAATAGAACTAAAATCAAGTATGGGATAACTTGGTTGAACCAAAAGTTCATGTCATTTTATTGCAAGAATGACAATGGGTAACTTCCTGGAGGCCCAGGGTATAAGTATACCCATCTGCCATGGAGAAACTTTTAAAAACTCCTTTGGGCCTGGTGCTACCGTCTACCAGGTTTTTACAGCTCTGGTGGCATCCATTGTGGGAGTTATTTCATTGGCTGGTTCAAACTGAGAAAACTCAAATTTCCCTTTCAGGCTGTGGAATCTGTCATCTTTGAGTGGCCTGCATTCCACAGGAAGTTTTTTTGCTTTCCCTACTGTAGTGGCCCAAGTTATTCTGGGATCTTTGGCTTGGCCTGCACTCTCATTGGTTGGGTTAACAGGAATCTTTGACGTAGGGAGCCTTGATGCAGGTATTTTTAGTTCATCAAGCCTTAGTAGATTCCCCAAAGTCAAATCCCGCTCTGGTTTAAGCCCAAAAATCTGCAGGCTGGCAGCCCGCAGGGTATTGGGGTCTGAATCCTGTAGTTGAGGTTTTCCTATGAGCATAGTCAAAAGGAGTTTGTCATTTTCAACATCATCCTCTTTTCTCCTGTTGCCCTCCTGCTTACTTGCCTTCCTGTCCAAGTATTGCTGTATGGCTCTGTGTGTGTTAGGCAGGTTAGAGACATGTTCTCATGTGCTCTCTTTGATGGGGTAACCTACCCATTTGATGAAGTACTTTGGAGTCTTGTAGTGGAGGCAGTGTCTGTGGATGTACTTGACCTTGTTTTAATTTGTGCATCCCTCCTGAATGTGCAGGGGGCTGGTCTTGATCTTCTGGTGTGGAAGGGAGGTTCCTTTTTTCTTTGAATAGCAATGATTGGTGAAAGACATTGTGGATTTTCCAATTAGGCAACAGTTCTAGTTTGTACGCCACTTCTCCTATTTGCTTTACAATCTTGTAAGGGCTGCAGTAGCAGTGAGCTAGCTTCCTACTGGGTATGTGTAAGAGGACGTTCTGTGAGTTGAGGTAAGCTTTGTTGCCTATCTTTAGAGGTTTCCTGGGGGTCCTTTTCTTGTTGGCAAATGCCTTGTAGGTCTTGACAGCATGGGTTAGGTTCCTAAGGCAGGTTTCTTGGGTAGCATGTATTTGTTCAATCCAGGTCTTCCCTTCAGTATTCTGTTCCTTGCTGCCAATGGTGGGGTCCCAGGAGGGGTCAAATCCATAGTTGGCCCTGAAGGAAGACATACCCATGTATGTGTGATCTTTGCTGTTATAGGCTTATTGTGCAATGGGTAGCATCTCTGCCCAGTTGTCTTGGTCTGTGTTGGCGTAGCATCAGAGGTATTGTTCCAGGATTTGGTTGACCCATTAATTTTGTCTGTCTGTGGGTGGTAGGAGGTTGACACACAGCATTTTATTACAAGGTCCTTCATCACTTGGGTCCAGTAGTGGGAGGTGAACTGGGGTCCTTGTTTGGTGATGATTTCTTCTGTTGTGCCATGTTGCGTCAAGTTGCGGTTGTGAAAATGTCTGACAGTCTCAGCTGCTGTGCAGTGGGTAGTAGTTGGGAGAAAATAAGCCATTTTTGTAAAAAAGTTGACCATAACTATGATTGCGTCAAATGATCTCAAAGGGGGGGGTTCCACTATGTAATCCATTGATACTGACTTCCAGGGTCAAGCAGGAATGTACAGAGGTATCATTAATCCTTCTGGCTTTGAGTGATGTGTCTTGGTTCTTCCACAGGTTTCACAACCATTGATGTAGGATGCTACTTCCTTGTCCATGCCCATTCATGTGTAGTTCTACTTGATACTTAGGAGGGATTTGTGTCTACTGGGGTGGACAGCCATCTCTGAATTGTGGTGGTCAATCAATATATTGGTTTGGTTTGGGCCTTTGGGTACATAGATTCTGTTGTGGAGCAGCAAGGTGGCGCCTTTCAGGGAGTAGTCTTTCTTTGAGTGATGGCAATCTGGGTCCTTTGCCAGGGCTTTGATTAGATTGGTTGAATAAGCGTCTTCCTTCTGAGCTTCTATCATTTTGGGTTTGCTGGCAGCAATCTTCAAGTAATTCAGTTGTATCACTAGGCTGGCAGGGTCTAGTAGTGTGTGGGTGTTGCAGTCCTTGATTTTGGTGGAGGAGGGAATCAGGTCAGCTCTCCTGCTCAAGGCGTTGGGTACCGCATTCACTTTTCCTGGCTTGTAGTCTATGGTCAATGTGTAGTTGGCCAGTTCTAAGGCCCATCTTGCTTGTTGTTGGTTAAGCTGGCGTGGTTTGAAGAAGTAAACTAAGTTCTTGTGGTCCGTCAGAACCTTTACCAGATGTTTAGCACCACATAGGTATCTGGCCAATGCTTCAATGTACTCATTATAGCTAGCATCTCTTTATCATAGATGAATTAGTTCCCTTCCACCACCAGCATCTTCTTGGAGTAATATGCTACAGGATGTAGCATATTATCCCCTCCTTCCTGAAGAAGGATCCCGCCCACCGCAAAGTTGGATGCATCCGTCTCAAGCACAAAAGGTTTGGATGGGTCAGGAATGGCAAGGACCAGGGCGGATATGAAGGCAAGCTTCAAGGCTTCAAAGGTGGTGGTGCATTCTGGGGTCCAAACAAACTTGACTTTTTCAGAGCAGAGGCGGGACAGGGGCAGTATAATCTGAGAATTTTTTTGGATGAAATCCCTGCAATAATTTGCCAGGCCCAAAAAACTTCTCACATCCTTTCTGCATTTGGGTAATGGCCAGGCTGTCACTGCTTCCACTTTGTCCTGCGCCATGGCAAACCCGCTGGTCTTCACTACATATCCTAGGAATTTGACTTTAGACTGAAAGAATTCACATTTATTCAGCTTGGCGTGTAATTTGGCCTGGGAGAGCTTCCCTAGTATAAGGTCAAGGTGTTGGAGGTGTTCTTTATGTGACTTGCTGTACATGAGGATGTTGTCCAAATATGCAACACAAAATTGATCAAGGTATTTTCCTAGGACAATGTGATCATCCTTTGGAAAGTGCTAGGTGCATTGCATAGTCCAAACAGCATCACCAGGTATTTGTAGAGTCCATACCTGGTCTTGAATGCTGTTTTGTACTTGTTGCCTTCTTTGATTAAGATTTGATTGAAAGCGTCATGGAGATCAATCTTGGAATACACCTGAGCACCTGTCAAAACATCACACAAGTCATTGGCATTAGGAATAGGGTAGCAGTTTTTTATAGTTATGTTGTTCAGCTTCTGATAGTTAACACATGGACGCATACTGCCATCCTTCTTGCCCACAAACAGCATTGGCAACAAGCAATGGCCCTTGGACACACAGATGAAGCCTTTCTTGGATATGTCCTCAATGTACACTTTCAGTGGCAACTGCTATTTGTGATTGCAGCTATAGATGGGGCCATGTCTGGGTTCAGGGCCGGGCAAGAGGTCAATAGTGTGGTAATACTTTGTTTGTTTGGGGAAACAGGTTGCTGCTTCCTTGCTGAAGATGTGGTTCCACTTCTCTAATGAAGCAGGTAAGTCCCACACACTGGGCTCCATTTTCAGGGTCAGGAGTGTGATGGGGTTTCCTTTGGTTGGACCCAGCTGGAACGGCGCTACATCACAAGAGTTGTCCCCCTTCAAGGTAACTGTTTGGTTACGGAAGTTCAGGATGGTGCTGTGCCTTTGAGACCAGGAGTCTCCCAGGATCAAGAGGTGGGGAAGTCTGTTCAGGATAATGGGGAGCGCTGGATAGATTTTCTGGCCAATTTTCAATGGCAACTTGGTTTCACACCTGAACCCAAGGTCATGGAAGCTATTCCTCATTATCACCTTGACACCCTCAGTGGCAGCCTTTAGTTCTAGGTCCTTTTCAAGGGTGGCACCAATAAAGCTTTCTTCAGCCCCTGTATCAATAAATGCCTTGACAATCTGGGACCTTGTGAGTGTTTTCACTTCAACTTGGATAAATTTGTAAGACTGGGTGGAGGTGTTTATTTGTGCTAGGGAAACTGTAGGACCACTCTTTTTTGGGGCAAGCCTTAGTGAGGTGGCCAGGTTTGTGGCAGTAGAAACACAACCCTTCACAGTAGTGACATTGTAGTTCCTCAGGGGACATTCCTGGTCTGTTGGGTGTCTGGGCGGCAACAGCGCCCATGTTGACATTAAAAATGTTGACAGTGGCCATGTTGACACTTTTAATGTTGACACTATAGTAAAGTGACAACCTGGGTTTACTTAATGTTGTTTCCTGGATGTCAACACTTTTTTAATTAAAAAACACTTTATCCTAACATTTTTAATATAAAAATTCTTTTAAAATAATATATATACTAAAATGACCCCAGATAATTCAAAGCTGCAATAAAAAAATAGCATAATTAATAAGAATAAAGAGATATAAGCAACTATTTTTCAGTTTACTATGTAAATTACACTCTTTATTATAAAATTATTTTTTATTTCCATAAAAATTAAAATTCCAATGAACCAAAATTAAAGATATTTTATATATCATAATAACTACAAAATATAAGAAAATTATAATTTTAAATTTATTATACTTAATATAAGCATAACTGAAAGTATCTCATGCCTTAAAGATAAATTAACAAAATTTAATATATTTCTTACTAAACCACATTGAAACTGTATCTGAAACTTACTGTTTATGCATAAAAAGATTAGTACACTATAAAATAAATTAAAAAATTAAAAGTTTAAAAGTAAAAAATATACAGGCAAAGAAAGGTTTATTAAGCTAATCAAAGCCACCAGCAAGATCAGTGGCAATATCCTCAAGGTACTTCTTAATCTCTGCCACCTTATACTTTTTCTTTACCACCTTCTGAACGTCCTCCTGGTAGTCCTGCTCCTTGGACTTTTGCTTCTTGGGGGCCACCTGGTTGGCCAGGTTGTAAAACTTGGAGAAAATCTGGGCCTGCTCCTCCTGTAGCTTCTGGAAGAACTTGTTATATTTGGGGTTTGACCCAAACTTCACCTTCAGGTGCTTGTGCCAAACCTCAAGGCTAGAGGTGGTCTTCATCTCCCCCTTGAGGCTGGCGCCCTGGTAATTCCAAGGGGCAGTGGCCCTGCTCTTACCTTGCCAGGCAGTCACCTTTTTGCCCACCCATTGGCGCTCAAAGTAATCCAAGTAACCTTTGAAGATGGTGGAGAGCTTCTTGATGTAAGCGTCTTCCAGGAGGGCCTCAAAGCCAATCCCAGTATGCTCTGGGTGCACAAAAGCCAAGGCAGCAAACTGATTCAAGGCAAAGCAACACTTCCCCTTACCATTGTTAAGATACTTCTCAAAAAGGTCCTTCTCACTCTTGAGATTCTTGATGAGGGCCTGCCTAAAATGGAAGAAGCAGCCCTGGACTTCTCCATTAAAGGTGGCCTCAAAGGCTATGAACTGAGCTTGCTCAAAGTCCATTATTATAACCTTTGGCCCAAGTGAGCGCGCATGAGCTAGCTGCTCAGCGCTAGGGTTGACTCATCCTTCTCAGCAGAGGAGGGATTTGCCCTTGTGGTGTGAGTGGGAGGGGGAGCTGGTTGATGGAAGGGAGCTCAAAGCATCCCGGATGATCTTGAAGGCTCTGATGTAGACTTCAGTCTTGGCACCAGGAAGGAGAAAGAAAACAAGAGGGATAACCTGGTAATTAAACTGCCCATGCAGGACCTAAAGCTGCTTAAAGAGAGAGGGGTAAGTAGAAAATGTGCTGTTGCACAGCCAGGTAGTAGCAGTATTGAGCTACTCCAGGTTTTGGGTTGTGGCGTAGGCTATAATCCTATCCTCTACTTCCTGCTCATTGTCATGGAGAAGGAACATCTCACCATCCTCAGTTTTTTTGAGGGAATCTGTGAGGACCAGGTCTTCAATTTTAGTGGTGCTCTTGGCCAGGGGATCAGAGGCTTGACGCCTATCATTTACAACCTTGACCAACTGATTGTGAGTTGGCACCCTCTTCAAGATGGTTGAGGAGAGGTACTTGCAAGCAAGCACGGCCAGCTGGGTGGTGGAAAGATCTTTGGAGGTGGGCATCACCTGGAAAAGATACCACTTGAGGAGGCGGGCTATAGTGGTATTTGGCATGATGCAGGTATGCTCACTGTCAAGCCTCCGGAATAATGTAATAGACTTGACCAATTTTCTTCTTGGTTTATTGGGTAGACAACCAATTGTCATTCTGATGGCTTGATTATAGAAGCATCAACTTATCATTCTTTGTTGGTACAGCTAGAAGTACATTGATAATTACTCCAAAGATTGATCCTGTTCCTTAAGTGGCCCGCTCATGGGATTGAACCTGAAGAAACAGGCTTGTTATTCTGGGTCACAATCATAGAACGTTAAACAGCCAATAAGATGGGATGCTCAGGAATATTAATGCAATATGGTTGACGCCAAAAATTTGCACTGTAGATACCTCAAATTCCATGACCAATATAGAAGGTTGTTCAGTTGAATGAATACATGATGAAAATCCCAGTAGACAGGGTAACTAAACTTGCATATGCATAAACTATAAGCCAGATGCAGCCAATACGCTGATGAGATAAGCTGAGGCCCGGTAATCTATTGAAGTCACATGCCAGACCAGCATGGCTGCCTAGATCTGGGGGCTGAAACTAGCAGTCTGTGGAACAGATAGACTGACTAGTAAGAGTTAGATGCGTCAGACTACAATATGGCAAGAGGGCTTATCCACCCTATATAAGGTGCTCTCCTGATTAGAGATTGAGCAGAATATTCACCCTTGAAGATAGAGACTAAGGAATCTCTATTGCTGTATCACTAATAGCCAAAGCCTAGTAGTCAGAAGTATCCAAGTAGAGTGTGTTGCCGTCTACTTATAGACCTGTGTGTTTTCTCCTACGGACTTGGAGTACTGCCAGGTTGTAGCCTCACCATAAGAACCAATTGGTAGCTACAGACTGTTGCCATACAGTCCCCTATCAACACTCACATTACCATATCCTTTAATAAACACAATTCCTTGAAAACCCAAAATCTTGACAGTGGTGCTCACTACAAAAACGAGCTATCATTGGAGTCAAGTCAAGGCGCTGTCTTGCCTCTTTTCCGCCCCAGCTTTGTTGATAAGTATGGGGGGATGCATGGATACTAGTGACACTAAAAGGTACACTAGTCTCTGTCTGGCAATTACACCACACAGAGCCGTTGAGCTCCAAGATGACTGCCTTCACTTGGACCCCGCCAATGTCCCAGGACCACACCAACCTTGCCAGTATTCCTTAGAAGAGGTCCACGCCATGCTAGGCGCACTGCTCCACAGTTGTCAACACAAAGGGGCCCAACAGAAGACAGAGTTCACAATTTTCAGCTAAAATATAAATGTTGCCAACCTTTGGACTGCATATTGCCAGTACCAGGAGGCAAACAGCATGCAGATTGGTTAGCTGTTAAACAAGGAGAAGGGATAAGTTGAAGACTTCCTGTCTTACTTTGTTCACCCATGCATCAAGCACTTGCAGCAACTTGTTGCAAGACAAAGCTTAGAACTTACAGAGCTAGGGGCTAGCCGCAATGAATTGCAGGAAGCCCACTTGGATACAATTCATAAGCTAAACACCAGCTTTGACTTGTTACAGGGTATCCTGAGAAATCTGTTTAATACCACCAACCATGCCCACTTCAGAGCGGATGAGATTGTACAACAAATTTAACTCTCAGGTGGGCCACATAGTTGCCAATTGCTTCAAAAGCACTGGCATCACTCCACAGTGGATCACCAATGTGGCAGCCCACTGTATTAGCCTTACGCAAAGAGTTGACAAGTTGGCCCAGCATTTGATCCAGAGTGAAGGGATTCCTGACAAAGAAGCCCTGCGCTGTATGCTGGACGGCACTGACAACCAAAGTACCAACCAATATAAAAAGCTAGTGGCTTACGTTAACAAACTGGCCAGCAAGTTAGACATCCTGAGAAATGGGAAGTTCCTTACCCCACTGAGCATTGCTTCCCAAGAGATTGCCTCTGACTCCCATGATTATTGCCTATACCACAACGCTTACGTTGATAACAAAAACAATCTTTGGGAGATTATCAAAAGCGTTTGAGAGCTTGCCAGCTTGCTGTATGAGGATCTGGAGTCAGCATGCAAACAAATTGCCCACCTGGAGGAGATTTGCCTTAAGGACAAGTAACGTAATGGTACACTCACTTCTACGGTCCTTATGCTGGAAGAGAACCACAGTAACCTGCTGGAACAGCTGGTCCAGGAGCAAGCAGCTAGAAAGGAGATGGAGCTCATGTTTGCTACAAGACTAAGCAAGCTTGAGACACAGGCTAGCAGAGCAGGCAGTAGTAGCTCTGTCCAAGGCCTTTCATCCCTTCCCGCCTCTTCCTTGGAAAGGCAGAAGACTTTCTCTCCTGATTACTTCCACAAAGTAGGGTCTGATTGTGAGAGTAATGGCTCCCAGTACACACATAATGTACCCATGGGGGTTGTGGCACTGCCTCCTCTCACACCAATGACCTCCACTAGGCTTCCTTTTATTCCTGCCAGAAGACCAATGGCCACTCCTATAGAAGAGACTTTGGTGCCTGATCATATGTTCAAGCCACTGAACTTACCTAAATTTGATTGTAATGGGAACATCAGAACGTTTGTACAGCTATTTGAGATGTTCATGAGAGGTTCATTGGACCACATGAAGGCTACCACCCTCATTAATGCCCAGTACCCTGCTAGTGTAGACGTTATTATGCCGCAGCTTCTTCAGGGAGAGTGGACATACGCAGACGCCAAACAGGTGGTCATCAATGAATTTGGCAGCAAGACTAAACTTCAGGCCAGAAAGGCGGAGTTTAGTAATATCTCCTTTAAAAAGTATGAGACTGTCTCTGACTTTGCCGATTGATTCTACCACAAGGCGCAGGTTCTCCTTGGTGTCAGGGTACTTTCCAATTTAGATTGTCACATTACTATGAGCAGAGCATTACAGCCATATTGTGAGCTTGCCAAGGTGATGTTCCTGGTACTTGACCAGTCTAATGACACCCAGAGAACTACTAGCTATCTCAGCAGGCTTGGTTTCAAGTTTGAGGCACCAAACAAGGGACAGTCAGGTAAAAGTTTTAAAAACTTTAAGGAGCGCGCCCAAACCCCCAAGCCAACCAATTCCACACCTGATGCAGATAAGCCAAAGGGAGAACACAAGTCATATTGAAATTCTGTTAACTGCAATAAGTGTAGGAAGCAAGGCCACTTTTTGGAAGATTGCCAAGGAAGAAAGCCTGGTCCTCCCTCTGTCAATGTGGTCACAGTAGCCAAGCCTGCAGAACAGGGAAAAGGGAAGGCGGGCCAGTAACAGAATGTACTGGTCCCGCCAATCCCCTCCCTATTCCAAAAGATCCTGATCAAGAAACAGTCAGCCAGCGCCCAGAGGTTAGCCCTACAGTCTCCATGCCTACCAGAAAGGAGACAACACCTAGTCTGACAATGTCCACGGACACATCCACGGCCAGCAACCAGCCCCTTCCTGATCTCTTCCTACCGGAAAAAGACTTTGAGGAGGACTCTATTCATAAGCTAGTAGCAGACAACCTGTATGTGATCCCCACCTGAGGGAGATGCCGCCCCAGGAAAATTGACGCCAACGCAATAGAGACCATCCCCAAGCCCTACACTGCTCAATTTCAGGAGGTATGTACTGGTTCTAACCCAAACATGTCCAGCAACCTGCCGCCACTGAAAGTTGTACAGTTCTCCATGCCACTGGAGACTATAGAAGCCAACTTCCCTGAGATTGGCCAAAGCCTCTGCCAGTATTCTGATACCCCAGGACCACTGTGTATCCATCTATTAAACCTCCAATCTGAATCTTATACCAACTGTACTTATGCTAATATTTCTGTGAATAAGGTAAAAGTACGGGCCATTATAGATAGTGGGGCCCCCTCCAATCTAGTCTCAACCCGCCTGGTGAAAAGATTGGGTCTAGCTCCAGAAGTAGCCCACTCCAAGGTCTATGGTACCACCAGCATACATACTACTACTTTGGTTGGAGCATACAGTTCACTGCCAATGATATTTGGTTCAATTGTGGTTTCCTCGCCTTCAGTAGTCTTGCCCAGTCAAAACTACAATATACTGATTGGGATGGCATTCCTTTGCAAGTACAGGGTTAAGCTAGACATGGAAGTGAACACACTGATACTGCTCAGTCAGACAATCCCGCTGTATTACTCTAAGATGAAGATGCCACCAAAAAAGACTAAAAGTATTCACCTGGCGTACAAGGACAGAGTGGTAGCAGTACCCTAAAAAATCAAAAGAGAAGAGGGCAAGTGGCTGCCCACGCAGATAAAGGAGCACAAGGACATTCCCCTCCGGTCAAGGTCAACCTTCAAACTCCCAAGCGGCACCCAGATGGTCATAAACTTGGGGTTAACCTTAGACATACCTGAAGGACTCTAAGGGAAATACATCAGCCTTGGAGCCGGTCCTGTTTTAAGCCATGTGTTGCCCCTGGAATCATCATTCCTGGGCAACAGGAAATTCATGTTCTTTTGGCTAACTTACAAGACTTCAATCTAAAGATTAAGAAGCATCAGATAGTTGCCTTTGTACACCTCCTCCCTGTCATTGAAATAAAGGAATTCCATTGCATAGGTGACTTCTCCAACAAGTGGTTGCCAGATCAAGTAGAAGCCTCTGCTTACACAACTACCCCTTTGGCTGACCTATCCTCTTTAAAAGATGAGAAACGCAAGAAGGCCAGCACGCTTTTTGAAAATATTGCTGCATTTTTGCAGAAGATGATTTTGATCTAGGATGTGACACGGGTGTCACCCATCACATTGACACTAGTGACCATAAGCCTATTTGCCTTTGTCCTATCAGAAGGTTCAAAGCCAGCAAGGAGGTAGTGGGCAAGGAGATTAAGGAGCTCTTGGATAGAGGCATGCTAGTGCCATCTAAGAGCCCTTGGGCGTCTCCTATTCTCATAGTTAAGAAAAAAGATGGTAACAATAGGGTTGTAATTGACTACCAACGGCTCAACTTGATAACAAAGAAGGATTCATACCCTCTCCCACAAATTTATGATGCACTTGATTGTCTAGGCGGAGCCAAGTATTTCTCTGCCATGGATCTAATTTCTGGTTACTGGCAAATTGAGTTGCCACCTGAAGAACAAGAGAAGTGCGCAATAATAACCTCACAAGGGTTATTCCAGCCAACATGTATGCCCCAGGGTCTGTGTAATGCCCCAGCCACGTTCCAAAAAGCCATGGACTCAATTCTTGAAGACCTCAAGCTGTCCTGTGTTCTGGTATATTTGGATGATATTAACATATTTTCCAGGACCTTCAATAAAAATCTGGATCATCTAGAGACCGTATTCAAAAGACTGGCTGACGCCAATCTGAAGATAAAGCCTTGAAAGTGCCAGTTCTTAAAGGATTAGCTTGAATAGCTTGGCTTTGTTGTAGACATAACTGGACTTTGGCCTCAACCTGCTAAGGTTGAAGCAATCACAAATATGAAGCAATCAGAAAGCAAACAAGACATACAAGTCTTCCTAGGGATGGTTGGCTACTACCAGAGCTTTATTCCAAACTTCTCCTGCACTGGCAAGTCACTGTTTAATCTCCTAAAGATAGGAAATACCTTTTAGTAGACTATGGCGTGCCAGACTGCCTTTGATTCTCTTAGAACCAGCCTTTCATCCAGCCCTGTCCTAATGTATCTGGACTTCAGCAACCCTTTATTGTCCACACCAACGCATTGTTGTCAGCATTGGGAGCAGTGCTATCTCAACACAACAATGAAGGAGCTGAGCATCCTGTAGCCTACGCCAGCAGGTTCCTTGATGTACACAAGTGAAACTACACCGTCACAAAAAGAGAATATCTTGCTGTGATATACACCTATAAGCAGTTTAGGGTGTACCTACATGGTGTACACTTCACCGTGGTAATGGATCATGCCAGCCTCAGTTGGCTTCAGGATCTCAGAGAGCCCAAAGGACGCCTTCCCAGGTGGGCACTGAAACTCCAAGCCTTTGAATACAAGATAGTTTACTGCCCTGGAGCCAGCCATCAAAATTCTGACTGCCCGTCCCGCTTACCCACTATAGCACTGGTATCCTCACAAGAAGACAACATGTACAAAAAGATGGTAAAATCCATATTTGATGACAAGCCAGAGGAAGTCCAGGCCATTCTGAGAGAGCTAAGAAAGGACTTCTGGGTAGAGAACAATAAACTCTACAAATACTATGAAGGTAAAAAGTACTTTTTCCTTGTCCATCAGAAAGGCCCAAAATCATACTCACTGCCCACAAAGCCGTAGGCCAGGAGGGATTCTGTAAGACCGTTGCCCAGCTACAGCTCTACTATTATTGGGAGTATCTGCTATTTGACGTCAAAGAGACCCTCATCTGCTGTTCCAAATGCCAGAATGAGAAACCATTTGTGAGCCGCCACCAGTACAAGAAGGTGAAACCAAAATTTTCTTGGCACACAGTAAGCATAGACGTTGTAGGTCCGCTTTCAATGTGCGTAGGGCGCCTTCAATATATCATAGTGACCATTGATCACTTAGCCAAATGGGTCAAAGCCAAGCCACTACAGAGAGTAAGCGCCAAGGCAACTGCCACCTTCATGTTAGAGCGTAGCATCCATTGACATGGATGTCCCCAGTTCATCCTCACAGATAACGGCACTAATTTCACCGCCAATGTCATTCCCAAGCTGAACAAGCTCATGGGCGTGAGGGGAGTCCTTTCCACTCCATACCACCCTGAGTCAAATGGTATGGTGGAGAGAGTGAATGGAACATTAGTCTCCATCCTGAGAAAATTAGCAGATACCCGTACCTCAGAATGGTACCTGTTCCTGCCTGCTGTGGTCTTTGCCTACAACATATCAATCCACAGCATCACTAGGTTTTTTCCCTTCCAGCTAGTATATGGACGCCACTCTTCTATTCTGCCAGTCCTGTACTCTGCCATGAGCAATCCCGAAGATATGACTTATCAGCAGTACCTAACTAAGTTAGCCAAGACGCTGATCAAGCTTCAAGCTGAAGCTTGATCAGAAACCTCCCTGTCCAGAACAAAGGGCCAGATAGCCAATAACACAAAGCGCCGTCTTTTGATGGAATTCAAAGTGGGAAGTCAGGCTTCATACCACAACAAGGCCGTGGGTTGATCCCATAAGTTTGATAGCTTATAGAAGGGTCCTTTCAAGGTTATAGAAAAAACCTCACAGGACGCATATACAATTAAGAATCTGGCAGATGGACAACTCATAAACCAAGTACACGCCAGATTCCTTAAATACTTCTTTTATATGCCTAGTATTGGCAACAATTAAACCTTACAACTTATATATGTAAAATAAAAATATAATTGTAAATATAGGTGTTTATTAGATGGCTAAGGGTTGCCTTCTTGATATTCTGAACCTTCATCCTCCTTGTTGTCCCCATACTTGTCCTCTTCAGTCTCTCCATTGTTGCTAGGGTCTTGGCTCACTGGAGTTTGACGCTCCACCACCTTCTCCTGGACCTGCTTAGACTGGCGCCGTCTTCCCGACTGAGCCATGCTACAAACAGGAACAAAAGGAAAAGTACGCCCTCTGACAAAAAAGGAGGTGGCAATCTGCAGCCACACTCTATGTAGTGAAATTGGCTGCTGGGAGTACTGAACAAGAAGAAGGGGAATAGAGGCCTGCTGGGCGTCTAATTGCCAAAGCCCAGCGTCCAGAGGAAAACAGCAAGAAAGAATCATGCAGTCAAGCATGAATTTGAAAATGTATCAGTAGATGCGAGGCAAAGGAGCCTGGATACCACCTATCTTGTTGTGATATTTCTCCCAGTACGCTGCCATTTCATCAAACATCTCCATAGGCATACAAAGATCTGGCATCAAGAGCAGGTCACCACACAAGGACATCCCACAAAGAGCCAGCTTCTTGTTGCCACAATGAAGTGCCTCCCAGGCCCTTCTTGTAGCCCTGCAAACGCAACTATCTTGTGCATTGGAGTTTTCAACTCCCAAGGAACTTTACACCTTGAGAAAAGGATCCAAAGAAAAGATCCAGCTTTTAAGAACATCAAGGCCAAAATCAAGGATGAACCCCAAGATTGGCATGTCTACGGCCCTCACTGTTGTCAGGTCAGCTAGAAGATCAGTCAACTCTTGCAAAGCATCCTGCCAAGAGGACGAGTCTTCTACTGCATAAAATCCACTAGCTTTATTTTGAATTTGTTTCTTCAAATCCATCTGAGGACGCTACTACGTCACCACATAAAGAAACAGAGGAATAATATCCTTGCCTAGAAACAGATTCTTTATGGTAAATCCTTCCTCTCCCAGGCAAAACTGTGTAAACACAGACTCTTGGGTTCCCCCAAAGGCACCATACTAATCCCAAGCTGGAGTCACAACTACTTCTTGCCCTTCTGTGGCCTGGCTGGAAGCCCAAGCAGCCTGCTTAAGCAAACACTCCTCAACTGGTTCCTCTATTAGACGCTTCCCGGAAGCAGTTGCATCAGTCCCCTCTGACTGTTCACCGTCTTCCTGAGTATCTGATTGGAAAGGGTCTTCCAACCCAGTAAAGGCTGATTCCAAACCCCCATCTCAAAGTCCTTGGATCAACACCTGTCTGGCCTTATGCAAAAGGTTGTAGAACACCTTCTGCTCCTCCTCCGACATCTCTGCAATGTACTGCCTAGCGTCTGTTTTGGTAGTATAGTTGGAGTAATTTGACATATTATCCATATGCACAAGGTCTCTGGTCAAGGGAAGAATATATGGTCCAGTCTAGCTGAGGTAAATGTCAAGACTCCAGAATAAGGTAATAGACTTGACCATTATTCCCCTTGGCTGATTGGTTAGACGGCCAATTGCCATTCAGCTGGAAAGCTTGAAGAAGCATCAGCTTATTCCACTCCTGGCCTCAGGTAATCAGTACATTGATTATTAATCTGAAGATTGATCCTGATCTGAGCATGGTCCTCTCATTGGATTGAACCTGAGCAAACAGGCTTGATGATTCTGGGCCACAATCACAGAACGTTATCCAGCCAATAAGACAGAATGCCTAAGAATAATAATGCAAGATGGTTGAAGCCAAACATTTGCACTGTAGATACCTCAAATTCCATGACCAATATAGAAGGTCATTCAGTTGAATGAATGCATGATGCAAAATCCTAGTAGATAGGGTAACTAAACTTGCATATGCATAAACTACAAGCCAGATGCCGCCAATACACTGATGAGATAACCTGAGGCCCGGTAATCTATTGAAGTCCCATGCCAGACTGGCATGGCTGCCTAGCTCTGGGGGCTGAAACTTTCACGGTAAGTTCCATAATGCCGGGTATTATCCGTCCAAGTAAGAAGGCACGGAAGGCCGGGAAACCTGTATCAAAATTGACCAAGTTAACAGATTTAAACCAAACGGTTGATCAAAAATGGGTCACATCTGCTCCAGTATGCCAGCTGAAACCAGCTCCCCCCTGTAAACTGATGTTGATAAATCAACGTAATATGAGGGTCACCCAATATAAGCTTATTAATCAGTATGGTCGTCAGAAACTGGTCACACAAAGGTTCTTTGCAACCTGGACTAGATACTTACTAGAAGATGCCAAAGGAATAGGAGATCAAGACTCAGGTGGTATTGCTTAGTCAAATTTTCTGATATATATTGAATAATTTTCCCTGTTTCAACTCTAAGAGTTGAGTCCTTCTAAATTTACTCAATAAAAATCAATTATCCCAAGTTCTAATTTTAAATTTTAAAAATGCATCCTGTGTTTGGGTTATTGCGGTATATCCCGTACAATCTGATTCTGAACAGAATCATTTCAGGAAGATGGGATCCAGCATCTGGAACTTTGTTGTTGGTGCCGCAAAATGTTAATTTCATGCCAGCTGATTTTGTAGCTCCTCCCCCCATTCTGGAAAATGAAAATTGTGTCACTTCTCAATGCCCAGAATTCTACGCTAAAGATGCATTGATGCTTTCCCAGGTCATTTATCTTGGTTTACTCTGGTTAGGATTGATTGTTCTACTTAATCCTGGAGTTTCAATTGTAAATTTCACAAAAAGATATTTAAAGCCACGTTGGTGGTTAATCATCAATTCTATTTGGATTTGGGTTGTAATTCCCCATCATTTAGAAACAGCTTCATATTATCCAGTGATTTCTGTCACAGAAACTAGCAGTCTGGGGAACAGATAGACTGACTAGTAAGAGTTAGATGCATCAGACTAAAATCTGGCAAGAGGGCTTATCCACCCTATATAAGGTGCTCTCCTGATTAGGGATTGAGCAGAATATTCATCCTTGAAGATAGAGACTAAGGAATCTCTATCACTGTATCACTACTAGCCAAAGCCCAGTAGTCAGAAGTATCCCAGTAGAGCATGTTGCTGTCTACTTGCAGACCTGTGTGTTTTCTCTTATGGACTTGGAGTACTGCCAGGCCGTAGCCTTACCTAAGACCCAATTGGTAGCTACAGACTGTTGCCATACAGTCCCCTATCAGCACTCACATTACCATGTCTTTTAATTAAACACACTTCCTCAAGAACCCAAAATCTTGACACTCACCCTTGATGGTTTGGACCAAGTCCCAGCGCTCAGTGTTGAGCCGCACTGGGCAGGAGTGGTCCTCACAGGTGTAATGGTGGCTCTTGAAGCCCCGGTTGGCACTGTTGCAAGAGAAAATATACCCATTGGCCACCATGGTCAGCCCACCCTTTACGCTCATGATTGGGAAGTATTTGGGCAAGGAAGAGTGGACCTTGAATTTGCCGTCAACGTTGCAGATGTTGTGGGCCAACAGAGGGTCCCAGGGGCCAGCAGGAGCATGGCGGAAGCCAGGGAAGTAATCAGGGTGGGCTTTGAATCATCCCCAGATGAGCTTGAAGGGGGGAGTTTGGTGGTGGTGGGGAAGCAGAAGGGGGCTTATTGTGGTGCTCCTCATGTGCAGGAGACTTATCCTTTGGTGGGGACTTTTGGGCTGAGCGCTTCTTCTTGGTTGGCTCCTCATCAGAAGCCAAGTTGTAAAAACTATGGTCTGTAAGGGAGCCATCAGATTCCTCTCCCCCAGTGGAGTGAGCAGGGTTCTTCTCAGGAGAGGGCTCAGGGGAGGGCTTTGGGGATGGTTTTGGAGTGGCCTTCTTTGATGAGACAGGCTTCTTTTTGGTGGGTTTGGTTAGCTTTGAAGGACGCTTGGTACCCTTTGGCTATTTGGAAGTGTTCTTGTCCTAAAATAATAAGTAAAATGGTTTAAAATAAAGCAAAGTATGTAAAAAACAAACAAAACAACTTAAAAAGCATAATATATAAAAATTAAATCTTATATGGCTTTTCTTGGCATTTAAAAGTTAAAAATTATTTGTATAGTTTTTATTTTATTAAAGTTTTAAATAAAAAATTAAAAGTTAAGATATTTATATGAAAGTATTATATTTAGATATAGATTTTATTTTAAAAATTAAAAAATATGAAAGAGCAAAGTCAAAAATACAACATATCAAAAAATGAGAAGTTTTTATTATATAAAACATAAAGTTTTATATGTGAGAACTGAAAAGTGTTGACATTATGAGTGACAATTAGTAAAAAAAAAGCTGATTCTAACTGTTGATTACAAAAATTGTAGACATTATTTTTGACGACATTGTCACTGTCAACATTTTTTTTGAAAAGTTACTATGAAAAAACATAGTACACTTAATTAAATTTATGCAGGCTAGCAAAAAATTAACCGTTTCCTGTGTATTTTTGTTTGCATATAAAAATCAAAAAACATATGAAAATAAGTAAAAAAAAGTATCAAAGTTATTTATTCTTTTATTAAAAATAATATTTGGATAGTGGTAATATTATATTTTACTATTGCGCTTATATGAAGTTGTTAAGAAGTTGTATTCAAGTAATGAAAAGGGTAAAGTGTCGACAACGTCACTTACGACATTCTTTATAGGAGGTGACATATTAATCTAAGCTTAATTGCGCCACTCTAATTTGCTTAACTCCACCCCAACAGATGATCACAAGCAAATAAAAGACATTTATGAGGGTCAATATTATTTTTAATAATAATTTCTATAGTAACTTACATAGTAACTCACGCTTAAATTATTGGATTGCTGTTAGCCACCAATCCACTTAATATATTAAAGCTGTAATAAGTGCCACATATATTTATAACATGAACATTCCAACAATCAAATGTATGTACACTGTCTTTTTCAATATAATAATTCAATAAAAAATATTTTTAAATGTTCACTTAATTTCTTTGTTGTAGATGTTTCAGTTTTGTTATTAAAAATAAGTTTGGCTTAAAAAGTGACAACATTTTACACTTTTACGTTGCGAAAAAAAATAAAAAAATAAACTAATTTTTATTAGTAAACGTAAAGGAAAAATCTGGTTAAATCAAGTTTTTTATTAAGCTTAATATTAAATCATGTCAAGATGGCCACAATTTTGTTGTGTTTTCTGGGTTTGCACCCCTGAACGCTTTAAAAAAAGAATTAAGCTAGTGCAACTAGCAAAAAACATAGGAGATTTAGAGTTTCAAGTTGACAGTGGCCATGTCAACAAAGTGTCAACATTGCCACTGTTGACATTATTATTGTTTACATGGGTACTGTTGCCATCTGGGCGCGGTTTGTGCGCTGAGTGGAGGGGGGGGCGCCTTCCTGGTTAAGGCTCAATCCTCTACACAAGAGGGGTAGTTCATCTAGGCCAAGTGTGGGGGAATAGTTCTTGAGGAGTTCTTTCAAGGCAGGGCAGGCTCCTTGGCAGTACAGGATGGCCAATAACTTGTCCTCAAGTTGGGTTCTAGCTTTCAGTTTAAGGAACTCATTGGTGTAGGCTTGTAGGGTGTGGTGCCCTTGTCTAATGCCTAGTAAGCTGATGAGGGAGTGGTGGTGGGTGTCTTGGTTGTTGCCAGTAGCCATCAGTTCACTCTCAAATTGGGAGTAGTCCAGGAAGAACTTGACGTCCTCTGTGGTGGCCTTCCCAAACCAGTCTAAGGTGTTGCCAGAGAGAATGAAAGCCATCCCAAGGACTTTCTTGGTGTCATTGGAGTATGAGTTTGTGTTGGCCTGGAAATAGAGACAGAGGACTGGTATAGCTCTTTGGGCTTCTTCCAAGGTGAGCTTCCCCATCTGCAGCATGTCCACCTTGGTTGTGGACTGATTGACTATAAAATTCTGGACTTGCAAATTTGGGGTCTTGGCCTTCTCAACGCCAAGCAAGGCGTCCTTTGGTTCTGTACTGTATCAGTGTCAAATTGCTGATGCAATTAGGTTGGTAACTAGCTTGTAGGCATATTAAGCAAAAATCAATGAAAATAGCATACAATATGCCCTAAGAGTTATCAACATCTTGGGGCCCAGGTTACTATGGTTAAGTTAGATTTTCATAATGTCAGGGATCCTGCCTGTAGGGGGTTCCTGGGAACTTGCGGGCAGACAGCCCGCAGGTCCTGCAGGTAGGGCCCACCATAAGATTGGTGCTAGCTTTACAATATAAGATAATTATTTGCCCAAGATGGTCCAGGATCTTCTGGCGGGTACCATTGAATCAATAAGGCCAGTTGGGGTGATATACATCACCATGAATATCTGAGTGGAGGTGAATTCATTGGCTGCATTGGATTCCTACGGGCAGTTGGGCTGCGGGGTGAGAGGTGGTGTCATCAGAACTAAATAGGCAGTCAAGTAGTTGTACTTGTTGCGGAATAGCAGAGGAGGTATGGTGATTTTGGTCCCTTCTCTGTAAACAGTCTCTGTCTCTCTAGTTCTAGCCTCTGGGTCGTAGATTAAGATTTCCTCTAGTGTGAACTCTGAATATGCCGGGTTTGGTGGATATTCTGTGAAATGTACTGGGCCAAAGGGAGCTCCTAGTGGACAATATAGTTTGGGCGGCTGGTCTGCGGTTTCTTGGGGTGGATAAGTGGGAGGCACTGAGCCGCAGAAGTTGAACTGCAAATGAAATAGAACTAAAATCAAGTATGGGATAACTTGGTTGAACCAAAGGTTTATGTCACTTTTTTGCAAGAATGGCAATGGGTTACTTCCTGGCAGCCCAGGGTATAAGTATACCCATCTTCCATGAAAAAACCTTTACAAATTCCTTTGGGCCTGGTGCTACTGTCTACCAGGTTTTTACAGCCCTCGGTGGCATCCATCACGGGAGTTATTTCACTAGCTGGTTTAAACTGAGAAAACTAAAATTCACTTTCAGGCCGTGGGATTTGTCATCTTTGGGTGGCCCACATTCCACAGGAAGCTTCTTTGCTTCCCCTGCCATGGTGGCCCAAGTTATTCTGAGATCTTTGGCTTGGCCTGCACTCTCATTGGTTGGGTTAACAGGAACCTTTGACGTGGGGAGCCTCAATGCAGATAATTTTAGTTCATCAAGCCTTAGGAGATTCTCTGAAGTCAAATCCTGCTCTGGGTTGAGCCCAAAAATCTGCAGGCAGCTGGTCCTGCAGGCCGCCAGCCTGCAGGGTATTGAGGTTCAAATCCTGTAGTTGAGGTTTTCCTATGGGCATAGTCAACAGGAGTTTGTCATTTTTGACATGGTCATTCCTCACCACCTGGAGACTGCTTCTTACTATCCAATAATTTCTGTCACACTCAGGGACCTCTGGATTAGGAGCTCAAAGAACTTCACCCAAGAGATTGAAACACGCAGATCAACAACAACTTGGACTGTGGATGTGGGATTACTAGAAGAAAGGAGAAGATGTTAAGATGCGGGAAGGAGGTAGTCAAAGATCCTAATCCTGAACTTCCCAAAATGATAAGATATGAGAAGAGGCAGGTTGGCTGGTGTCAATTACCCCTAAACAGATGACAGTGCTCACCTCTATCCCAACAGTGGCTACAGATGCTCAAACACTAACCTGGAGGTTATTTAATGAAGTGTTTTGGATGGAAATAAAATTTCTGAAAGTCTGTCTCATTTGGCAATATGGCCTCTGTGCCTATCACAAATCAGACCTAGAACATAAATTCTTGGGATGTGTGGTAGCAACTTGTTTCTGGATGAAGGTAGCTGCAATGCTTGGCTTATCTGTTAGATTCAGCCCAAAACTTGATATCTGCTTTATGAGAGGCTGGAGAAGAAAACTGATAGTGGTAAGGGCGTTTGTATATCAGCTGGCTTTGTGGACCATACATACCACCAGAATCAGTATTATCTTTGACAATGGGCCTAATATGTGACGGAAATTGTCAGATAATAAGAAGCAGTCTCCATGTGGTGGGAAATCACCACCCAAATCCACATGAAGTTGATGATTAACCACCAACAAAGCTTCAGATAATGTTTGTTAAAATTCCCAAATGATACACTAGGGTTAAACAAAATGATTAAGCCCAACCAGAAAAGACCTAGGTAAATGGACTGGGAGAGAATCAATGTATCTTCTGCGTAAAACTTGGGAGATTGAGAATGAACAACTGTCTCTGGTTCGGATTCTGTAGGGAAGACACCAAGATTCTAGGCCATTGGAGTAATATTAGGAGGCACCAACAACAAAGTAACAACAGTAGGTCCCCATCTTCCAGTAATGATTTGACTTAGGATCAAATTATATGGGATGTAGCAGAGTAGGTCAACTACGGAATGCATTATAAAATAAAGTTAGACCAGGATAATATTTGGTTTATTTGAGTAAATTTTTAGGGAGAACTCAACTCTTAAGAGTCAAACAGTGAAAATTTTCCAATATGTACCAAATTTTAACTAAGCAATACCACCTGGATCCATGGCTCCTATTCTGTCTGCATCATCCAAAGAGTACCTGTTCCAGTATGCAAAAAACATTGAGTGACTAATTTCTGGTGTCTGATCTTATAAATGAGATTGTATCGAATGATTCTCAGATTACGTCTATTTATCAGTGTCAACTTGCAAGGGGGAATCAAATCCAGATGGCAAACCAGAGCGGCAGTAACCCATTTCCAATCAACAGTTTGATTCAAATATGTTAAATCAGTTAAATTGGTTAACCTGGTTAACAGTTTGCCCGACTTCTGAGCCTTGCGACTAGGGCGAGTAATCCCAGGTATTATGGAACCTACCGTGACATAATCAGGTGGGTATCATGAAAGAGAAGTATTGAACCCCATCAAAGAATATAATGATGAGAACAGATAAGTTTGGGCACACACTCCAAGGTAATAGGAAACAAATGGACATTATTGTTGAGTCTTCCCAATTGATATTAGATGGAGACATTTAATGAAAGGACAGGCACACCGAGGGTCTCTGATATGCACCCCACTCTGTTAACAACCCCATCATCCTTTCCCCAAGGCTGTCTCTTTTTGATGCCACATCTGAACCTTAATAAATTTTGTGTTCCCTAAAAAAAACTGGATAGATTTCTGGGCCACTGCTGTTCCGATTTAAGTTCAATTAAATTGTGGGTTCGAGCCCAAAGAACAGTCGACGCAGAAACCTATCGATTTGGGAGGTTTCGCTTTGGCTGATTCGATCTCACTGGGCCTACCTTGGAAAGATTGCAGCTTCCAGCTGGGGTTGCTAGAAATTTAAACTCCCCAAAATTTTCTTGGACTTTGATCAAATATAGATATTGGTCGCCCACTTATCGCCATAGAATTGTATAGATAGTTCATCACAGAAGTCTTAAATCCCCATATTTAATATGAAATCTGACTTTAAGGTAATTTTTTGCTCGTGGATAGAACGTATTAGCTCTGGTTTTGGTTAATCTGTTTCTTTAAATCGCCCCAACCTTGCTACTTTTTAAACTAGGCTTATTTATTTCATAGCAAGAATGCTCCAAGAATCTAATTTTCATACGCCTTTAAGCAAATACTTTTGTTTTCTAAAAGGCTCCTAACTAACTTAGGTTTTTGGTTATCAGAAAATAGAAGGTTATAATATTTAAGAAGAAAATAGCTCCTTTTTATAAATAACTTTGATCTGTTTGCCTTATAAAAAGTGTTTTTTCTTTGAGTTTTCCTTCGATGTTTGGAATAGATTAAAAATATACTTGGTTAGATTTCAAAGAACGGGCTCGATCATGTTTGATTTCAAAGCCATTGTTCTTGCCAAATGCATATCCAAGTAAAATAGTTTGAAACGTTCTCGGATGTGAAGTTACGTATGAGATTATGAACAGAACACATATTTAAGAAATAATAGAATTTAGGATTTAAATCAATAGTTTTATCGTTTTGGCGTAAGTATTCTTTAAAAGTTTAGAATGAGAGAAGCTTCTGAATGCTAATCCGAACAATCTTTTGCCAAAACAAGGTCTACTTGATTATGCCATGAAGCGGTAAATCTTAAACATACTCGAAACCAAGTTCAAGTTCGACTTTTTCAAGTTTTTCCTTCGCATTATTTTTAAGGGGCTTGAATATAACCTCGGTAAATTTAGTTCTCCAATCTTTGCGGAACAGTTTTCAAGCAAGGCAATGTCTTGTTTACGCCCGATGGAAACACGTTGATCTCGCCAGTTGGGAATCGCGTCACGCTTTTCGACCTTGTCCAGTAAGTATAAGGGGTTACAACTAATGATATAGGAATCGCTCAATGACTTTGCCTGTGGAAACATCAACCAATATTGTTTTCATGGCTCTCTCTCCTAATGGCAGCCTTCTGTTTGCAGCAGACGAAGGTAGCAGTTTTCATTGATTACATCTTAACTTTATAGAGGGCCAAGGGTTTCTTGTGCATATTGCCAGGAAATTCATCCTTCATCGCTTTAATTTTCAAGGGAGAATCCGTGACTTGAAGTTTAGTCCTAGCGGCAAGTAAGTCTCAACGCTTTAGCTCTTGTCTGACAATCTAGGCTCTTTGCCTATGCCTTGGATAAAAAAGTATTCCTGTGGAGAGCACCAGGAGCCCATCGTGAACTTACACCGTTTGTCAAAGTCCGCGAGCTGATCGGCCATTTCGATGATGTTACAACGCTTAACTGGTCCGGTGACAGCAAGTATCCACTTTACTTGAATACATTTAACCTTTAGATATATCATCACTGGATCCAAGGACATGACCTGCAAAGTGTTTTCGGTTGCCAACGATGAAGAGCCACACACGCTATCTGGTCATAAGGACGCAATCCATGGGTGCTTTTATTCTAAGGATGGCGATGTCATCTATACTATTAGTCGTGATGGCATGTGCTTGGAATGGCAATTCACCACTCTTCGGTCCCTCTTGGCGGATAAGGGAGAAGAGGTCTATACTGAAGATTTGGCCAGCAAAAACATGGATACACTGCGATGGCTTTATGTAACACGCAACAGCTTTGGTCAATCTGGCAGTCGTGTCATCAGCACTGCGTTCCATAAGGAAACCAATCTTTTGCTTGTTGGTTTCAGTAAAGGCACGTTTGGGATCTGGGAGATGCCTGACTTTGTCAGCATCCATACTTTAAGGTAAGTTTAAAACATCTTTGCCTAATGGTTAGTATTTCCCAGACCAAAATAGACACGGTAGCCATTAACTCTACTGGTGAATGGCTGGCCTTTGGTACTACGAAATTTGGCCAGCTTCTGGTTTGGGAGTGGCAATCAGAGTCGTATGTGCTTAAGCAGCAGGGGCATTATTTTGAGCTGAACACTATGGCGTACTCTCCTGATGCTCAAAACATCGCAACTGGTGGCCAAGATGGAAAAGTAAAACTGTGGAACACAGCGTCTGGCTTCTGCTTTGTGACTTTTGCTGACCATACCGGCCCTGTCACTGCCGTTGAGTTTGCCAAGAATGGCCAGATTGTTCTTTCCGCTTCCCGCGATGGTACTGTGCGGGCCTTTGATCTGCTCCGCTACCGCAATTTCCGCACTTTTACAACCCCGGAGCCCGTTCAGTTTTCTTCTCTAGCAGTAGATCCCAGCGGAGAACTTGTATGTGCAGGGTCCACAGATACATTCGAAGTATTTGTGTGGTCAATGCAGACAGGAAAGTTGTTGGAGGTGCTTGCAGGCCATACCGGCCCTATTAGCTGCATGGCTTTCAGCCCAACCGACAATCTTGTTGCCACTGGGTCATGGGATAAGACTGTCCGTATATGGGATGCGTTTGGGCGCGGCCAATCGGTGGAGTTGCTGCAAATCGACTCGGAAGTATTGGCTTTAACTTATCGCCCGGACGGCGCCCAAGTCGCAGTGGCGTCTCTCGATGGCCAAGTTACCTTCTGGGACCCTGCTGAAGGCATCCAGACCGGCTCTGTAGAGGGCCGCAATGACATTGGTGGTGGGCGGCTAGCCACTGATATGGCAAAGACCACCCGTGGGACTTATTTCAACTCTTTGTGCTATACATGTGACGGCAATAACATTATTGGTGGGGGTGATTCCAAGTATGTGTGCATCTATGATACCGTAACGGGAGTTTTGGTTCGCAAATTCCAGGTTTCACGCAACAAGTCTCTTGATGGCACACAAGCTCTATTGAACTCATCGCAGATGACTGAGGCAGGCCCCCTTAACCTCATTGATAATACCAGCGATGATCCAGCAGTGGCTAAAAAGTATGCACGAGACACTCTTCCAGGTGTGGCGCAGGGTGATCTCTCTGTCCGCCGTACTCGCCCCGAGGCTCGAACCAAGGGCGTACGCTTCGCCCCCACAGGCAGGTCTTGGGCTGCTGCTTCTACAGAAGGGCTGCTAATCTTCTCTCTCGACGATACTCTTTTCTTCGATCCTGTTGATCTTGACCTTGACATCACACCCGCCTCCATTAAATCTACTTTGGCGCAACAGGACTACTTACTCGCTCTTTCCATGGCATTCCGCCTCAACGAGAAAGCGTATATTCGCCTCGTGCTTGAAAGCGTGCCGCCTTCAGACATTCCGTTAATCAGCCGCGCCTTTCCTTTGCGTCATCTCCCAGCTTTGCTCAAGTTTCTGGGTGGGCATGCCGAATCGAGTTGTCGCCATCTTGAATTTTTGCTTCTCTGGTGTCATCACTTACTCCTCAACCATGCGTCAACCATTAAGCGTGACATGTCAACATACCTTCCTCCTCTCCGCGCCCTTCTCAAAGTCCTTGGACGCCTTCACACTGACCTCGGTTCTTTATGTGACGATAACCTATACCTTACCCAGTACTTGACCAAAAGCCTCCATGAGAACAGGTCTCAAGAGAGTCATGATGAGTTGATGGTGTAGTTGAACCTCTTTAAATATAGAATTTTATCTACTAAGCTAAACTAGCCCTAGAGTCAAATCAAGTATCGCTCCAAAGATACCTTTTTAGTACCCCAAAATCAGGCGTATACAAGCGTCCAAATACTCTCAATGATATTTTCATTCTTCTGGCCGGTAATTATAAAAGTTAGAAATTCCAAGTACATTTTTAAATGAATATTGAATCATTTGATCGTGATAATAGTCGATCAACTATCAACCTTGCATCTGATCTTAGTATGGCTACAAAGTGTATCACTTCTAAAAGCAATCCACAATATTACTGGTGTCAAACAGCAGGCTCAACCCGCCAGCAAGGTTCCGAGTAAGCGGGCTTGTGACCCGCAATCTGATTATCCAGTCACTTGGAGCCAGACTAGGAAGTCAACTTGAATTTCCAAATCCAACAACATGAACAAATGATGATCCCTTACGGTGGATACCTCGTTTTGGCGCTTGACTCATTACTAGGATCAAGCCACCCTCTTCACCATCCTACTGTGTGATCTACACAATCATGTTCCTGTTATCTATGACTCACATTAACTATATAATCACTATCCCTCAATAAAGAATATTATCTAGTTTCTAAATATTTCCCCCTTGTAACTCTGCTAAAACAGCACAGTTACGACTCTGGCAATTAGTTGTTCCAATGAAGGTTGGGATTAGCTTGAAAACTCAATCTGAGATGGTCGTCAAAACAGGATATGGATGTATAGTACCCTCCATAACCAATGGGCTATCAGCGCTATTTAAGACAATGCAAGATCCTACAAATCAAAAACAAGTAAAGCTGGTGTAAAAGGATTCCCTGCAAAAATTTACACGTGGATCTTGTTGCAACCCAGTTGGACATCTCAGCTGCCAACATATCTCACGTTATGCAGGCACTCATCAAACCACCCCATAACTGTCTAAAGCATACCCTCACCAATATGGCAAGATCCTACTTCCTTATAAGATGTGAGGCTGATCTATGGCGACCATCCTAAAACCCCATATGCTGCTCACTGCCAATCCCTAAATTGATAAATGCCACATACACCACCCCTTGATAGCCCAATGGCTTTCTAACATGATAAAAGAACCTGATCTCTTCTCAATAAAGATCATCCTATTCCAAATCCATTTTCTCTCCTCTTGGACTATTGTCATCCCCCAACTCCAAGTACTGAACTACAATTAAGTCAGTCACAATAGTGGTAGCAGCAGTAGGTTCAGTCTACAACTTGCATACAAGACAATCCCCCAAGAAAGGAAAGAGTAAGGGCTGTACCGTCAAACCTCCCAGAGAACCCTTCCTGCCCATCCCCAAAGGGGATATCCCAGAAGGTTACACAATTTCCCAGGACCAGCTCATATTACCCAGCATCTACAATCAGCTCTGCCTGGGACAACAAGATACCCGTGCCACCCCCTCAGCTGGACCTCTCTCAAAAAGATGCTGAACTTGCAGCTGGATACCTTCACCAGCATTATGGAGGACACCAGCATTTTCTGTATGTTACACTCTACTGAGACTTGCCTCTGGATATGTCAAGTCTCAGAACCCATGTGGGTTGCCGCAGCTTCAGGCCGCCTTGATGGGCCTGCTGCCTCCCCAGTTGCTATCACTGATGGAAACATAATGCTCCTCACCCTTGTCATCAATGGGTTTAAGCCCCATATTTATAAGTGGGTGCCCATGGGATGCTGCACTTCCATTGACACCTGCTACAACGCTATTGAGGAGGTAAATAATCAAGCCACAATGGGGTTTTAAAAAGCCAGCAATACATTCACTCAGCCTTGTCCTGCACCTGGCAGTCTTCACAGCCAGGTAGGTTGCAGCCAGCCCCCTAACATGATAATGGCAACAAACTCTCTCATGATGGGAGCTCCAATTGGCACAAATCAAAGGTCCAGAAAAAGCCTGGGGGTTGTAGACATGAGAGGCTCTGCACCCCTGCTTGATCCACAAATCCAATCTCTCCTTGCCAAGAACACCCACAACTATAGCATGCACGATGCAAAACCCCTAGATTTATCCCAAGTGCACAGCAATGACTCTTCCCTCCAAGCTAGCTGTACAGAAAATAAGGCCACTTGCTTGGCTTACCCCTTCTGTATCTGCGGGAATACCCAAAATCTCCTGATAGGCACCTGGGCTGAACACATCATGTGTCAGGAACAACAATTCTTCCTTATCCAAAATCCAAGGTGTGGGGTGGGGTTCAAACCCTTAATCTGGTTCTCTGCAGCCTGCCAGTTCAGAAGACCAGGAGCTCAGCCACCTACAGCCTATTAATAGTGCAGTTATTTTCAAACCTGTTGATATAAACAAAAAATCTTGGCCTAAAAATGAAAACATCTCAGTCTAAAAACAAAATTGAAAATCAAGGGATTTATATTAAATTACAGTAGGTTTGGATCCACCTTGATTTTTTTTTCAGACTGGGTTGTTTTTTTTAGGCTGATGTTTTCTGTCTATCTCAGCAGGTTTAAAAATTACTGTAAACCTGTTATTAGAGTTGATACCCCTCTGTCAGGATCTGAATTCCTGCGGGCCGCTGGCCCCATGGACTGGCAGCCCGCCTGCGTTTTTGCTGAGGTTGAGCTCCCGCAAGCTGAGGCCCCTGCTAAGTCCTGAAGCCAGAATACCAGTACAGGTTCAACTATGGTGGTGCCCAAGGAGGAACTTCTCAAATTGCCTAGTGGAGGCAGAGAAGGTGCCTCCATAAACTTCATGAACTTGAAGTCCTCTTGGGTAACCAATCAAATTCAACTACCAAAGGAAAACCCAGGTTTTGGGCCCAACCCTGTGACCACAGCCCAAAATCAAGAAAATCAAGTGACTAATTTGGACGTTCTGACCAATGAGAGAACACCCAGCTGAGGTGCCATTTTGCCGCTCCTGCACCCGGGCCTCCTAGCCACCCAGCCACATTTTCCCCAATATTTTGATGAAGCCCTTATGGAAATACTAAGTTTGGAGGCAGAATGCTATATATGCCTATAGATTCTGCGCTCAAACCTTATTGCCATTTTTGAATAAAGGTTATATTATTTTGGCTCACATAGCTATTGCCTTATTTTGTATTTGCTATCTACCAATTCAGTTCAAGATCTCCTGGCTCTCCTATCCCACCGCCCTCAGTTTTCTGTCCTCCTGGTGTACCCTTTGGACCCATCCATTTTACCGACTACCCTCTGAAACCCAAATACAAGGACTACACCCCGGAAAAGATACTCGAACTCAATCCTTCAGCCCGCATACAATCTTCTGTTAGATACAACCGATAAGGTCCGTGGATATTTTCAACACCCAAGTTGTTCAGAGGAAAATTCAACTATCTTCCTGCTTAAAGCCTACCCATTGAACCTCCCATGACCCCAAAACCTATGCCTGATTCCTCACCCAACCTTTCAACTGACCATACTGGTAAGCTGTTTGGGATTGTGTACATCACCCTCACAGGGGTGATTGACACTTTAATCCCGGCCGCCGGCCTGTGGTCCTGGGTGAGAAAGTCTGTCTCCTTACTTTTTAAGTTAGCTCCCCTCTTGTGGTGGGCATTGCCTGCAAAAAACCTGGCCTGGGTCACCCCTAAAAACAATGGGCTGGCTGCCCAAGACTGGATCCCTGACAGCAAGCCACCAGTGCCTGACAATAGAGGTATCCCCAAAGTGGCAACTTGAGGTACTGGCAGTTTGGGCAGTGGGATCAGCAACCCCACTAATGAGAAATCCCCCAAACCTTCCCCTGGCATAAGACTTGATACTTGCCCTGCAAACCCGCCCTACACTATATCAACCAATGTTCACTTGCCTGGGCCAGATGCCAGGAGTTTCCCTGAGATACCAACATATGACACTGGCAGGTTGGGTAGCAAAATTATTGTGTCCACCAATGAGAATTGCCCTAAACCTGCCCAAAGTCCAGAAAATAGTGCAATCCCCTGAAAACCTGCCCAACATCAATTATGAAGTTGTTGAATAGAAGGGCTTAAAGGCCTATTCTGAAGCAATAGCCAATGGCAAACTGCCTGTACCTGATGCCACTTTGCCCCCTCTAGGATCCTGACCCCATCCTGCCCAAGCTTAAGAAACCCAACCGGACAATGAGGTCTGGCAGAGCAGTATAAGTATCTGCCAGGCCAAGACAAATCCCTATTTTTTAAAATAAATGGTATGAGATATTGATTTCCCCAAACATTGCCATATTTTATCTTAGTTGTCTGCAAGTTAAGCCAAAAATTGTCTGATCCTCCTGCCACCCCACCAGCTACCTATTGTCTGCCAGGTGTTCTATTTGGTCCTGTCCACTTTACAGAATACTCATTGAAGCCCAAATACAGCAACTACTCCTCTGAAAAGATCTTAGCACAGGATCCCTTGGCCCAATCTAAAAAGCTGACCAGATACAACAGGAAGGGTCCTTGGCACATTACTGAGCCCCAACTATTCAAGGATAAATACAACTTCCTCCCTGCCAACCAATTAGACATGGAACCGGCTGTCACCCCCAAACCAATGCCTGCATCTGCAATAGAGCTCCCCTTGGACCACATCAACAAACCATTTGGGATAGTGTATATCACCTTCACTGGGGTGATTGGCACTATGATCCTGGCCGCCGGTCTGTGGTCCTGGGTAAGAAAATCAATTTCCTACCTCATTAAGTTAGCATAAATCCTCTGGTGAACTCTGCTCACTCTGCTCACAACCCACCTGTTACCAGACACTAACAGATCAGCTTCCCAGGGTTGGTTCCATGAAACCATGGTCAATCAAGAGTCTGATGATTCCCAAAGCTGGGGTGTGTAACCAGTTAATTCAAGGAAGTATGTGTAGCAGACTCCTGAAGAGTAGCCATCACTCATGTGACTGAACCCTTTTTGGTGAGAATGGGGGACTTCTAAGCCAGGCTTTCTGGGGCCATCATGAGTGGCCTTGACCACAGCGTTGTTGCAGGCCTGGATTGGCTGCAACACAGCTGCCCCTAAATTGACTGGGTCACCTCTGCCATTGCCCTCAGAAGAAACAATGCCAGTTTCCAAACCTACCAAATAATGATGGGCAAGTCACTACACAGCACCATCTTTGTTTGCATTACAGAACAGGGCTCCTAAAAGTTTAAACAGGGCAAGCTGGACTTTAAATGGTGCTCAGGTGGAGCCATAAGATCTGAAACTTTTCCTCTGCCTGCTCATAACAGACCACCACTGATGTTATAAGAACTACATAGTGGGTTTAAGGGTGCATCTGTAAGGCATTGGACCAACTACCTCCACCACATGAGATTCACCATGCCAGTTAACTACAGGGGACACCTCTAAAAGCACAACCTCGCATTGTCTAGCGCCCAAGGAGGACAAAACTCTCTGACAATGCCTTTTGCATGCTCCAGACAAAGATATTTATCCCCCATCTCTATCAATGTACAGAGCCACGGTTTTCTCTGTGGCCAAGAAAGACAGGTCACTCCATCTGTTCATGAACTACTGCACCCTAAAAAAGTCACAGTAAAGAACAAATACTTCTTACAACTGATTGACAACTTGTTTTATACGCTTGAAGGTGCAAAAGTCTTTATCAAGATTGATCTCACTGTGGGGTACAACTAAGTCATAATTGCCCCTGGGGATGAGACAAACCTGCTTTTTGGACATGTTATGGGTTGTTTGAGTTCCAATTCATGGATTTCAGTAGGACTGATGCACCATCCACCTTTATGATGATCATGGATAAGGCATTCAAGGATTTGATTGTTAAGTGTGCTGTTGTGTACCTAGATGACATGATTGTATTCAATAAGGACCAGGAAACACACCTCCAACATCTCTGAGCTATCCTTAACACCCTTTTCAAACATCAGCTGAAGGCTAAACACCCCAACTTTGGGTTCCTTTAATTAGAGTTGTTGTTCCTGGGGCATATTATCTCTTCCAAGGGAATAAAGCCCAACCCAGCCAAAATCAAAGCAATCACCAGTATGCTGCCTCCCACCAATGTGGGTCAGGTATGCATCTTTCTGGGGATGGTTGTGTATTTATGCAAGTTCATTCCCAGCTATGGAGAATTAATTTCTCCCCTTACAGAATTGCTCAATACTAAATATCACTTCCAATGGACTCCTGTGCAAGACCAGGCCTTTGAGACACTTAAGCAGAAGCTCACAACAGCATCAATCCTCTAGTTTCTAAACAGAAAATGTCAGTATGAGCTTGAAACTGACACTTAAGATTGGGTCATAGGGGGCGTGTTACAGGTGTAAACCAATGAATGCATCTTCCTTCCAGTAGCTTACATGTCCAGAAAACTCACTGACACTGAATAACACTATCACATCCATGATAAGGGATTAACAGCAATTGTCCATTGTATCAAGAAATGGTGCTGCTACCTGCAAGGCACCACCTTCCCACCCCAAATTATCACAGATCATAAGTCCCTTCAGTACTTCACACAGTCACATTTGACCTGGCGCCAAGCAGGATGGATCAAACGCCTATTCCCTTATCAACTCTACATAGAGTATAAGCCTGGAAAAGAACTTGTCACATCTGATACCATCTCCAGACTGTATGTAGCGTTCATCACAGGAGATGATGGGTTGGACCCTGATTGGCCCATGCTTTGCCTGTCCTGAAGCCACATATTACAAGGGGCTTAACTTCATGACCATTTCCATGTTAAAGGACAACAAGAGCCAGTTCACAACAGACGCTGTAAATGTCTTCTGCTGAGAAGAGACAGGAGAAAAGACGGCCTACATTCTCAGCACACAACACAGAGCTACTATCCTGCACTACCACTGCACCTTAGGTCACATCAGAGGACATAACCTGTTCAAAAATAAAAAAATGTAAGGTCTGGTGGCCTTGTATGCACCAGCAAATTCTGGACCTCCTTGAGATATGTGTTCTGAATAATAAGAACACATCTAAACCTGCCCTGCTCACATCAGTGTTGCCTATCAATGTCATGGAGCCCTTCAAGAAGTGGTCCCTTGGCATTATGAGGCCCATACCTGAAGATAAGTTGGGAAAGAAATACATCATTACTGCCATCAATTATTTCACATTTTGGTCTGTAACTTGGGCAACCACTAACCACACTGCCACCACCATCATCACTTAGTTCACTGGCAAAGAAATTGTGGTACACTTCAGTTGCCCCAAAAAACTCATCACCAATGATGTAACTGAACTTTTAGGTAATGTCATGAAATTACATTGTTTTAATAATGCTATTAAACAAATAGTTACCATTTCATACCATCCACAGGCCAATGGACAATTAAAATGCCTAAATGGTTCCCTGTATGTCAGGGATCCATCCCGTGGGGGTTTCCTGAGAACTTGCGGGCAGATAGCCCAAAGGCCCAGAGGGTAGGGCCCACCATAGGATAAGAGCTGACTTTACAATATAGGATAAGGATTTGCCTAGGATGGCCCAGGGTCTGTTGGAGGGAACCACTGAATTGATTAAGCCGGTGAGAGTGATATACATCACTCCAAATATCTGAGTAGAAGTGGATTCATTGGCAACCATAGATTCCTGCAGGTGGTTGGGTTGCAGGGTAAGATGTGGGGTCATTGGAACTTGGTAGGCTGGCATGTAGTTATATTTATCTCAGAATAACAAATGGGGCACGGTAATCCAGACTCCTTCTCTGCCAATGATCTCAGTCTCTCAAGCTCTGGCTTAAGGGCCGTAAAGCACAATTATCCTCTAGAGCAAACTCTTAATATGCTGGGTTGGGTGGATATTCCGTGAAGTGTACCAGGCCAAAGGGTGCTCCTGGTGGACAATATAGTTTGGGCAGACAGTCCACAGTTTCTTGGGCTGATGGATGTGGGGAAAGAGGGTACAGAGGTTATATTGTCAATAAAATATAACTAAAATCAAATATGGAATGACCTGATTGAACCAAAGGTTCATATCACTTTATTGCAATAATGGCAATGGGCAACTTCCTGGCGGCCCAGGGTATAAGTATGCTAATCTGCCATGGAAAAACTTTTGTAATCCCCCTTGGGCCAGGGTTTATCATCTACTAAGATTTGGCATCCCTTGGTGGCATCCTGAATGGTGAATCTCTCATTGGCTGGATTAGAATGGGAAAACTTGAATTCCCTTTTTGAGTTGCAGTATTTTTCATCCCCGTGCGACCCACATTCCACAGGAAGTTCTTCAATTTCACAACTGCAGTGGCCCCAGTTATCTTGGGTTTTCTGACCAGTCCTGCACTCTCCTTAGCAGGACTAACAGGATCATTTTTCAGGCAAGGCATTGGCACAGGTATCTCTAGGTTGGTAGGTCTCAGGAGTTTCACCAAAGTCAAATTTGGCTCTGGTTTGAGCCCAAAAAGCGCAGGCAGCTGCGCCTGTGGGCCACCAGCCCACAGGATGTTGGGATTTGAATCATGTAGCTGAGATTCTTTTATTAGCATTTTTAACAAGAGTTTTTCATTTGTGACACTGGCTCAGCTTGTTACCAAGCTGTCACAAAAGCACCCAAACACCGCCTGGACAAAACATCTTCCAACTGTGTTACCTATCTTACAAGCCAGGACTAACTACAGCTGTCAAGAATGACATTTCAATACTTGTAATGAAAACCCCAGGATTAAACCCTGGACCCCTGAAGATGACTTGTGTCAATCAGGATGGACAGAGACCCACCAACCTGTTCAGTCACAGATCCAAGTTGTTGAATTTCTCTGCAACCTGCCAGCTTGTTAAGGGAGATTCCCTAAATGGTTTCCAGATTGTTACCAACCCCAAACCACTGAGGACCCAGAACTATTCAAAGGCTTTGGCATGCCTGAAGGAGGTCAATACAAGGCCTAATACTAGCCCTGCCAATGAGCACCAGCTGCCGCCAATCCCCTGTCCAGAATTGGCTATGCCTTTGGCTGGCTCAGGTGATGTAGTGAACAGAAGCAGCAGAACAAAGAATTGTCACTTCTGTTTGCCAGATCTGGTCCAACCAGGATCTGCTGCCCTCAAACCTCTGCCCCAAGGACCGCTCCCTGTTGGCAAAATGCCCTCAGACCTGAAATCCACAAAATTTGAAGAAGCACACTCATATGGTATAAAAACCACGGCAGTATGGGGATGATCATATTGTCATTTTTGATCATAAAGATTTATGAACCTCTTGTTCCAGCAAATTCTACCCTATTTAGTTTTAGAGATCTTCCACCTCAACTCTAGTCAAGTAGACAAAAAGGCGCCCACCCGCTCTAGTGACCAACCCACCAACCCACTACCAGCCCTATACCGGTGCTATACTGTCCCTCTGGAGCACCCTTTGTACTAGTATATTTCACTAAATACCCCCAAACCCCGCCTACTCCAAGTTCAACTTGGAGAACATACTAATTGCCAACCTTTTGGCAAAGACTAGAGAGACTAAAACTATAGGTTGTGAAGGAAAGTGATATGTGAGGCCACCAAGATTTTTCAAAGACAAGTACAATTATCTGCCCGCCTACCTGGTCCCTATGACTCCACCTCTGACCCCACAGCCTGACTGCCCAATGGAACCCACTGCCACCAATAATACATCCACCCAGCTGTTTGGAGTACTCTATATTACTCTGCAGGCTTGGTGGACTCCATGGGGCCCAACTCTGACCCTTGGTCCTTACTTGGGTGGTCCCTATCTTACATTATCAAGTTGGCACCCATCCTATGGTGAGTAATACCCACTGGCCTGGTGGTACCCCATCCCAAGTCATCTAATTCATCTACCTACGCCTGACTTCCTGACAACAGAAAAGGTTTCAGTCCCAGCACTCTGGCTTTTGGTACTTCTGTTGGTATGAAGGGGTGGACAAGGGAAATTTGAAATCAATTTTTTCCAAGAAAACTACCCCTCATAATAACTCCCTCATCAGCACAGTGTCAGGCAAAGTCCTGCAACATTAAACAAGAACAAATTAAGGGGGCAAAAAGACACCTGGAGGCGCGGTATGTCATAGGTTATCCTGTTTACACCATCAACCCCAAGTCCACAAAGCTTGAAATCAACCACCTGGGGCTCTTCATGGTGTCTTCTGTCTAAAATAACTACACTTATCATCTTGAAGATGACCAAGATAACAAAGGAAGCTTCATTTCAACCAATTGCGCCCCTGCTATGCTGTACTCACTCAGAAAGGTTTCATACATAAAGTCATGAATCTCTCAAAAAATCTGATCCTGGTGCCAGAAAACAAACAGGGGGCAATGAGGGTTGCAATCAATATTAACTTCTTCCCAATGATTTATCTCAGAATAAACAGGGGATACTCATAGAGGCGCCCCATAATGTATCTAACATCATGGAGTGTTCTGTGGCTAATGTCAAATTATGTACAATATCTTCTAAATAAGAGTGCTGCCAATTCAATGTGCTTATCCCTCACCTAAGATATTTCTAACCCAAACTAAATTAAGAACCTGCCACAGTGCCACCTCCTGGTGAACTTTTGGGTTCCCAGTATGGTATATTATGTTGTAACTGTGCTGTATTAGCAGAGTTACACGGGAAAAATGATTAAAAACTAGATATTTTTATTGATATATGTGAAATATATAGCTGAGGTGAATCACTATAAAAGGAACAATATTATGATGATCAATCAGTTGGATTGAGCAGGGAGTGGTATTATCCTTGTGATGAGTGAAGCACCAAATTGAGCTGTTCACCAAGCCAGGATTGTCACTGATTCTTGTTGCTGGATTTAGTCATTTGAGTTGACTTCCTCATTTGGCTACAGGTCATGGGGAAGTTGGTTTGGGGATCAAGGATCCCCTTGTGTGTAACCTTGCCAATGGGTTGACCCTACAGTTTTGACATAATCAAAAGCAACCAACAAAAATCAAGCACTTTTCTGTGAGGACAAGTCTTGTGGTTCCCACCTCAACACTGAAGGCTGGGAAAAGACCACAGTTGAGAAGATAGAGAACACCTGTGAGCCTCATAATCATTTAATCACAAGGATACTTAAATGGTACCTTGTTTATATGATCCCCACCTTCTATCACCTATGTGCCTCTGATCTGTCCATCAAGGTCCTCAAGTACCTTAATACTGGCAGCCTAAAGTTAGTTCCAACCCAAGAGCAGATTTTCAAGTTTGTAGGTAACAAGTGTACCACTGAAACCCCCTACTCCCAAGGCTTTGGATGTTCTCTTAGAGCTCACACTCACACATGAGCTTAAGCAGCTCTAAAATGGAGAGTGCTTCCTCCTGTAAAATGATGGCCCAACTTTTAAGGACTGTATCATCTGCTACTCAACTCAGCAAAACCTGATGGAGTTGAAAAGGGCATCAATCCACATAGTTGATAATAATTCTACCATCTTATCCCAGATGTTCTACTATCTCTGGATGGTACATTACCAGATAGATATCCAGGTGATTACACTTGTGTTATTATTTCTTCCTGGGACCACCAAGGCCATTTATACCTGTGCTTTAAAAATCCTCAGCTGCAAACTTGCCCTCCTGCCCTTTGATAACAATGCCCAGAAGACCCCTCCCCACACCTGTACCAACTCCTCTGATGCTGACAAGGACTATTCCATCCTGGATTCCAAGTAAAAGGTAAGGCTTCAAGCTCTTGGCCCACAGGGATTCATTATGGACTTTGAGCCTGCGCAGTTCAATGTATACAAACAGCTGTTTGACAGTAAAGTGCAGGGTGCCAATTCCATTTCCATCAATCAGCTACTGTAATTTGCAGGCCAATGCTGAACTTAGTAGGCTGAACCAGAGGGATACCTTAAACACCTGCAAGTTTATGCTGGAAAAATCAGTACCTTGGCTTTTTTAAATCCAGAGCACACTGTGCAGGGGTTTGAGATTCTCTCAAAGGATCCCTAAATAGTGAAGCAATTAGAGTTCAGGCCTTTCCTGGAGGACTTTGAGCCCCAGTAGATTGGGAAGTTTGTCACTCAGAGGCAAAGCAAGGCCAAATACAAGATCTCATGGAACATGTATTGGGATGCTGTCAATGGCAAGCTGAAGACAACTTAAGCAATTGAGGCCTATCACAGGCATCTCAAGTCCAACTTTTGGCTTCATCTAAAGTTCAACAAGTTCTTTTCTCTCCTTCAACATGAGCAGGAGAATGCCATCTCCAAGCTCCATGATATTGCCAGCTGTGTCCCCCTATCAAGCCAACCACCAATTTGACCTACTTCACAAAGGCAATCCAAGACGCCATGAAGCATAAATACAAGGCCTCATAGCTCAAGCAGAAGATTGATCTAATTGTAACTGCTCTGCTTAAAGGTGCTAAAATGGATAAGGGGGGAAATTTAAAGAATAAACTTGCTTGCTCTATGTTTTTCAGTCTAATTTTTTACTTTTTAGCTTTAATTTTTGCACTTTAAATATTTTAGGTAGTGTTGAGTATATGCTTCTGGGAATTATATGAAACAAGATAAAGGGGAAAATTAAGAAGAGAATGATACTTTATTAGATATAAGTTTAGAGTATTATATAGTATCATGAGAAGTCACATGTTGTCTATGTACCTCATGGCAGTCATGGGGCTTGTCCAAATAGTGTTCCTCTTAGGACTTGTAATGTTTGATCCCTGTAATAGATGGGCAAAGAATAAGAGTGCCACTGACTTAATGAGTAGTTGGGGAATCATTCAGAGAGTCACTTGGGGATTAAATTTCCTGAGAGGGAGTAATTGGAGGTGTTGTGACAGTAGTACTAATATTTTAGGTATAAATGATAAGTTCATATGAATAACTATAGTCAAAAGTGAATGAGATGTCTTGATTTTTGCTAATCTACTAGAAAAACATGATATATTTACTACTGTGCCCATATAACTTATAACAGATAAATTTTATAATCCTCTTATATTTTGTAGTGCTTATAATATTTTGCCTTCTTTATTTTTGATTGTTTATAATTGTAACTTTTATGGTAATAAAAAATATCTATGGTAAGGGGTGTAGATTACATAGCAAAGTGATAAGCAATTGCCTATTTCTCCTTATTCTTATCAGCTGACCTATATCTATTTATTGCATTTTGAGTTCTCTGGGGTCACTTTAGTATACTATAGCTGTATAGATTTATTTTTTGTATTTAAAATTTATTCTGTACACTAAGTACCACCAATTAAAAAAGCGTCAACTTCCTAAAGCCAATCCAACAAAAAACCAAACTCTTGCTTTACTCAATAGTCAACTACTGGGGAGTTGCTTTCACTACAGTTGCCAGTCAAATACAGGAAGAGAAAAGCAAACCAAAGGCACATTAACTTGTTCAAGATGACAATAACACCTGTCAAGATTTTTAGGCCTTGAAGATTTTAGCAGGGTTTATTAGGGTGATGTACAGGCATATTGTGGGGTAGTTGATATAGGCTGAATTTGTATGGCAACAGATGCACTTCCTATTGGTGATATTGGGGTGGTGTAGTGACTTGGTGGGGTCCTGTTGTAGGGTCACTGGAGACAAATCTGAGGAGAATTCCCTTGGTCAAGTGACCAGGCACTGGCCACTTTGGGAAGAAGGTGATTTGAAGAGATCCTTGGAGTATTAAAAATATGCTCCTTCTGATACCTGACACTGCTGAAAAATAATCTACAGTGATGTAGTTAGATGAAAGTTGGCTGCCTTCCAAACCTTGATTGTGGTTCAGAGCAATGGTAACAATCTGCTACTTAATTTACCCTCCTCATAGTAGATATTCTTCTGTGGGTGGGGGTCCCTTTTGATGACTCTCATTGGTGGGATTTATTCCTGGGCTTGATGGAATACAAAGTGTTGCAACTGAACCTATGAGAGTTCAGTACTTGGAATTGGGGAAGACAACAGCCCAATAGGAAAGGACAGAATAATAAGAATAAGGTGTGTTTATTGTAACATATTGTGGTTAATATACTAAATGGGGAAGCCACAAGGCCACAAGGGGTGGCATAGTGGGGAGTTCAATGTAGGGTTTGGAGCCAAGGAATAACTTGTGCGGGGATCAGCGGGTCAAATTGGCAACGCTCCTAATTAGGATGAAGTGCCCGCCATTTGATATTGCCATCAGATCCATTCATAACATTAGATACGTCAAGGGGAAACTCATTAAGCGCCCCCTGTGTATTGTAAGATACGTTAGCAGGCGAGGTTTGAACCTCAGTTGCAACAAAAGTTGAGCAGGCGGTGCTCTGTCCCATTTCTCAGTGAGTTAGCTATCAATTATCTGGTCTCCCATTTACCAATTGTGTACCTTCCTGACTCATTCCCTTTCAATTTTATTTATGGCAGTGGTGTGTTTGCTATAGTAATCTTGAACGGTTTCCTATGCCATACTAATATTTTAGAAGTATCTATCAGCCAACAGTTATTGGTTCAAAACTTCTCAGTCATCTCTCAAATAGGGGACCCTACTTTTATATTGCTGCATTTCACACACCATTAGGATATATGATCAACTTTACAGCCCAGTGATATAGCATCTAGAGCAGAAGTTTATATTCCACCAATGGTCCATCTATTTCCACCTGCAGCCATTGTGACATGGGGATGGATCTGCCAACCCCAACCAATAAGGATTTCCTGAACCCCCCTGTTTTCTACAGAGGTAACTATATGGCCTCTTGCTGCAAATCCATTGATTAGTCCCCTGATCTTTCAGTGCTCCCAGGGAAGCCGCCTGTCATCTGAGAAAGGCTTAGGCTTTGAGCTCAAGCCTTTGGGGCCCAGCTGGCCCCTTTCCCAGGGCACCCTGGGGAACCCAGCAGCAGCAATTGCCCCAGGCTTATTATTGCAGGAGGCTTGGATGCTCATATCTGGGCAGCCCAACCCTCCAGACACTCGGCAGGTTGGCCCTGCATCCCTGTCTTCTCAAGGCTCCTGAACCCAATAGTAACATCCCAATCCTCCATATCTTTGGGGACCCCTCTAGACTTGATTCACCTGAGCAGCAGCGCAGCAGCAGGGCTAGTCCAGGCTCAGTTTTTGGATGTCAGCTGTCCCAATTTAGACTGCCAACATGCCCCATCTGCCAAGTTGGTGATCCTAAATACTATTCCGGCTTGGTCCTTTGCAGTCCTACTCAAAGCTTGAAAATATTAATCAAGATATTATCTTAGCATCAGGAAAGGTTGTTCCAGGTAAAAAGATGATTTTCATACAATAAAGATAGAGCAATATCTTTTGGGGACTGCCAGCATGCTAAATGTAGACAGTTTAAATGAAGATGATTGCCTTTGGAATCAGGGAAGGCACCAGCCCAAGAGCAAAGGATAAGAATAAGGACAAAATATTCTCTTTATTGGGGAGCAGCAGTCAATATCCTGAAAACAGGGCCCAGTAATCTACCCCAGGGTGGCATGGTGGCAAGACCCTGGTATAATGGGAGGGGCAGATACCTGATTGGGGGCCGTCACCTGAAATCTGCTACACTCCTGCTGTGAGGATATTGCCAGTATCTTACACTGGTGGCCATATGCCCCAAGCCACTAGATACACCAGGAGGAAGCTCTATGAGCACCTTCTTTACAACATGATGCATGGTGAAGGGGGGTGTTGATCTTGTTGGCAGCATCAGCAACAACAATGACAGGCTGATGGTGGGGATCCCAGCTGCAGGGGTTGAGATCCAGTTATCAGATCCAGGATCTGAACCCTCATGAAGACCACTATTGGTTAGAATACTTGGAACCCTACCTATGGGCACTAGCTGCAAGAATATCTGGCCCTCTAGCTGAGCAGAAATGTGGGTGTGCCATGGATGCACAGGTTCACGCACTTTTGGGTCCCCCTTGATGGGCTCTTTTGAGGATAGATCTCTTGCTTCCACTTCCATCCCTTGAAACGGGTTGGCTTCTGGAGATAGAGATTCAGCTGTTGGTATCCCTTTCTCTGTGTAGCTTGCTTGCCCCCACTCATGTCTGGGATAAGGAATCCTGCTGTGTGGATAGTGTTTTGTGGTAGCACAAGATAATACTTAAGCAATCACTTTATCCCCAATAAAGTTTGAGTTCTATCCTCATGTTTGTCCTTGTGTCTTTCAGTACTTCAGTGCCTCTCTCTAACCCCATCAAGCAGAGGTTTTATTGTCCAGGGCCACAATTAAAAACTTCCTCCTTCCCTGCCAACTAACCCAAGTCTTAGTAAAATCCAATCCTAAGGTTAGAATCCCCTGCTGGGTGTTTTTGCTGCGCCTCAGAACATGGCAGGGTGGAGGGTACAGAGTTTGGTTCCCAAAGAGATTGTTTCCCTATCTTTTCTTCAGGGATGTCAATACTGATCCCTTGTGGTAGGATACCATGAGGTGGCCCAAAAGATATAGTATGTTTGGTTTTATATAGGTTGAGAAGGGGGTGAGCCCACTAGGTCAGTATTAGAGGGACAATGCTGATACCAATGTATAGTAATTTTGTTGAGGGGTTGATACTGTAAATTCAGAACCTAAACGTAAAAATGCGGGATTGTTAAATCCTTGGTCCAAATTTCAAATCACTTTCCTGGGCAATTCAGCCAAGTGAAAATTAAAATATTTAATAAAATCAATCATTCAATTTGACTTTTTTGGTTTATTTAAATTGGCCAATTTTGAATCTCTTGAGCAGATAACTTAACTAACAAAAGAAAAAACACAGCAAACAAATGCAGGATACATGAATCAGAAATGCGGGATTCTAATGTACAATTTGAGATTTCCTGTATTTCAAACAGGTCATAGACATCATGTAAAACTTAACAAATCTAAAATTGCGGGATTTTCAAATCCAAGAATCAAATTTCAAATCAAAAATGAGGTGAATTTTAAATAAATATAATTTATGGGTGTCTCAAAAAGTATGCCAAAGGATCTATAGTGGATCTGTGCTAATTCTTTTAGGAATCATAGGCATTCTCAAAAAACACCCTATTTCATTTTAGGACGGCTAAAATTTAGATCATAATATTCACCAACTTAACATACTTAACAATAAAATTGATTAAAATATACATTTCTCTTTTCAAGTTTAAAATTTTTAATAAAAATTAATTATGTCTTCTTTCAATAACAACCAAATTAACAAGCTGTTCCCTGGCCTTGACAAAATCATGTAGGGCTACTCTGGATCTTCCAACAGCAAAGTCTCTGTCTATGGTCATTCCCAACCCGCAGGCCCCTCCTCAAGCACTACCCAAGAGTGTGTTCTTTCTCCCACATCCTCAAGCATGGCCCTGTTTGTACATCACGCACAGGCAGCTGCTAACCTAAATCACATATCAACAATGGCATCCAGAACCAGTCAATTGAGCCAAGTGGTCACCCAAGGAAGCCAGATTTCAGAAACAGCCAATCAGATGACAGCGTCCAGTTCCCAAGACAGACACATCCCACCTCCAGCCAATCAGCCTGCAAGACGCAGAATAAAATTGATCACCCCAGAAATTTTTCTCAGAATGGTTGAAAAGCAAGGGAAGCTTATGTCCCTTGGGGAAATTGTGGTTGCAATGGGGTTCTCAAAGTTCACTGTGGCTGCAACCCTGCGAGCCCACGCCAACTGTGGCCCCCCTACCAAGAAGACCCTGAATGGTGCCCTTACTTTAACCAAAGGTGATACAGCCCATCCCCTTACAATGGCCATTATGAAACGTGATCTGTGGATGCCCCTGTCCAGGTACGTCTCCAGTTGGGACTCCACAGCATCTTCACCAAAATAAGAACATGTTAATTTGTGGATACAAAGAGTTATGGTTGCTTCTAGAATCTTGTCCAATCAAGTTCTCAGTGGCCTCATTTTGTGGACACTGACCCCTACAATTCAACTATTATTAATTTTATCAAAGGGAAGGCAATGAGGGCCCATAATGCCATAATGTTCCTGTTGTATGCTAAGATATCTGCAAGTATCCAAGACTTTGGAGAGAGGCGTATCCAGTCTGACATGTACAAACACGGCCCAATATTGTATTGGTTTGTTGGAGTTTTATTGGCAGTTCCCCATTGGGCGTTAATTATTACTCAGCAATATTGAACACCCCAGATGGGTATGCCTACCAGACAGAGCTCAAGGCCATGCTGGAGGAGTGGGCCACACAAAACACCGTGCACACAGTTGTACTGAGTGCAGAGATGGAGCAGCGGGAATGGGCAACCCAAGAAATCAGAGCTGTGGGGCATACCTGCTGGTCCTACCCCATCAACTACGCCAACATGCATCTTGCAGATGTATGTCTTTACAATTTTGGTTCAGCTCTCAGGTGCTTAAAGCCTGCCACCTACAATGAACTATGCTCCCAAATCGAGAAGGGGTTACGTATTTTTCCCTTCCATATTTGTCCAGGATGTATCAAATCTCATTGTCTTCTATGCAGGTGATAGTGATAAGTCCAGAAAAGACCCCTGCCTCCCCTCACACTCATCTATTTGGTTTATCAAGCCCACATACGTGACAGAAGAAGAATTTGAGCAATTAAAGCAATCAGCTCTTGCCGCCTCTTCCCAGTCAACAAACCCTGCCTCACCAACCCCCCATCAAGATCAAGCCACCCGCCTTCCAACCCTGACTCCCAGACCACCAGCCATTCTCTTCCCACTACCTCTGACGCCATCCCTTTTACAGATGCAGATGATGGCAATGTTCATTCCGCCTATTTCCTCCCCCACTTGTCCCTTGATCAGTAAAATAAAACTTTTCTTTGTGACAGCTTATTAAAGTTGGTATTATTTCTTTTGATGTATAATTATTAACATATTCTTTTTACCTTATTGACATTCTCATAATCAATAAAATGTTGTATATTTTATGACTAACAGAAAATTATTTGCATAAATATTTTATTGTCAATAATAAATTAAGAACCATAAATGTAAATATTGCAATATTTTAATGCAATATTTACATTTATGGTCTTTAATTTATTATTGATGATGAAAAATATTTGTGTGTTGAAGGTAGTACTATAAAAACCAGGTTTTTGATGTAATTCAAACAAAATGTCAAATATCTGTAACTTGATAAACAAATTAGAAGCACACCTGCAAAAGGTTGTTGAAATAAAAAAATAACAGGGAAATAGTAACAGGAAAGCTGGGTAACAAGGGCCAGCCACTAATCCAGTCAAAAGAAGATGCTCTGAATAAACTAGGAAATATTATAGACAAAAAGAACAAAGAAGTGTTGCTCAATCTACAGGGAACAATCCTATCAAGTCTGAAGTTCAATGACACGGCCTACAATTTGTGGGAGTTCTGGCAAGGAGCCAAAGAAAAAAAATGAGAAAATCAAACTGATTGAAGGAACTGAAATCCCAAAGAAAATAAACACAAATGAAGAGGGAAATAATCAAATGGAAACAGATGAAAAAACACAGTCAAGAAGCAGGAGCGCCTCAAAAAACAAAGAAAATTCAACTTATGAAAATCAAGAGGAAACACAAGTAACATGGAAAATAAGGAAAATCAAGCTCAGAAAAACAAATGAAGAGCAGCAAACACTCATGAAGTTTGCTGAAGGGGCGCCTGTAGCTGAGGGGGCTGCAGGGGAAACAATAAGTAAGTCTTTTTATGTTTTATTTGTATTTACTTTAGTTATAACTAGGGATGGGGACAAGGTTGCGGAAGTGGCAGCTTTTGTGCTGAGTTAGTTCTACAGGGGTTACCAATCACTGTTAGCCCCTGTAAAAAAATCAAATAACTAAAATAGTACAAAACAACATCAATCAATATGCAACAAAAGACACAATAAATAGGGAATTCAAAGTGCCAGAAGGAAGTTCAACTTGGGTCAGAGAAGCCTATGAAGTAGGCGCAAGTATCAACTTCAAAGGAATTGTGGATATCCAAATAAATTTCAACATGAATTTTGACAAATATATATTTGAATGCCTTGAACAATTTTAATTTTCAACTATGAACACATGAAAGAAACCTGAAAAAAGTCAATTTCAAGTTCCACAAGAAAACATCAAAGCTGCAATATTCAATAACTTAATAAAATCAATATCAAATCAAACAGGCAATACATTTTTAGTCAATAAGATGAAACCTTTATTCATATTGTTTGCAGAGGCATTGGTTGTGGATGCCTCCAAAATGCCCAACTCTCCTTTAATCAAAGTTTCAAATACATCCTATACAAATTGATTAGTTATTATCTACAAGAAATTCTGCTTATTTGCGGAAAGCTATACCTCACAGCAACTGCATCTTGCTGTTTACCTTGGGGTAGTACTACACTGCATTATGAAGGCCAATGTGAAGAAGCTGGAGGATGTTCCCCTTCAAATGAACGTCTGCCATCTGGCACTGGATAAAATGAAGACACTGCAGGGCTACCAAACTGTAGAGCATGCCCTATACAACTATTTTACATTAGCTTTGTTGTACAGTTACACAATACCTCCCAAGAACCAACTCCTCATCAATTTGCTTTTGCAAATGCCTTTTATAAGACGCTCAGCCACCACTGGGGTGCTGAGCACCACCCCTCTAGCAATTGGTACCAGAGTCGTCCACCACGTACAGAAGAGTATGTGGTCCCAATTGGACGCATTAGCAGAAAATATAATTTTGGGGTATAATACCCCAGAATAATCACATCCCCCTTTGCAATTTGCATCCCCCCAATAAATCATCTTCCCTTGCAACTTAACTTTTATATATTTTTTATTTTTTTAACTAGAATATTACAATTAAAATATTAATATTTTAATATTTTAATTTTAATATTTTAAGATTATTTTAAATTTAAATAGGTAATTTATAATAGTAATATATCTAAAAATATTATAAGACATGAGTTATAGTTGCAAACACGTCAAATAATAAATAAAAATTTAAAAATTTTTTATTTACTAGCTTGTCAAGTACGGGTTCATTTATTACATAGATAAACAAAGAGAATTGAATTTATCCACATCATGTGGCCCACTCCACTTATGTTCTAAACAAGTGATTGTTTAGAACTCAAATTACCTTTCCCTTGTAATATGATTTGATAAATATATTTGATATGCTTGACCCCCATCCTAAGTACTAATTAGTAAGAGATACATGAAAATCATTGGTTTACGTGTTGTGTGGCTATAGTGGCACCAAAATAATAAGGATCAGATGATGACCTGCAAGGTTCAATTTATGGCTTAAAAAAGCCAAAGTACCATCAAGGATTCACAATTGTTAAAATAAAATTAATCTATTTCTATCTTTTTTATTTATTTATTTATTTATTAGCTCTACAATCAATACAATATTAGGTATCTTGTAAGAATACTTATATCTGAATCTAATATATTTAGTTATATTTAACTAACATCCAAATTGGGTACCTTCTAGAATGCAAACTAACATCAAGTCATTATAACATAAATTAGAATTTTCAAGCCCTATTTAAAATAAAATAAATAAAAGAAAACAATAAAACCTGGAGCGCCCATTTATCTGATTGGCTTGGAAGCAAGGGCTTTGAGGAGGAAGGATTTGGAGTGCTCGTAGAAAGCCGCCACCACATTGGGTGGCATTGCAAATTGGCTGATCTCAAGAATGTTGAAGAGATCCTTGGTGTCCTGAGAGAGGCCTTTCTTCACCTTATTTTTGATCCACCCAAAGACCTCCTCAATTGGGTTAAGGAATGGAGAATATGGGGAGAGGAAGAGGAGTCTCATTGGGCAGTCAGCCAGGTGGTGGCTGGAAGAATGTCTATTTTTATTGATAGGCGGGAACTCGGACACAACCAGATCCACTTTGTGGATCCTGACATTATCCAACACAACAATGATGGTTGTGCCCTGGTAATTAATCCAAAGGTACTCCTTGACAGCTCGGAGAAAATCAAGGAATGTCCTGCTATTATTAGAACCCTTGATCATTTGATATTGGTCTAAACCGCAAGGACCAAGAAGCGCTACCATGGAATAGGTCTGAGAACAGACAGCTGCACAATGGGCTATGCTGTCCTTGGACCCCTTCTTGACCCACCCATGCCTAGACAGTAGGACATGCCATTTCAAAAACGGCATCTCAAAAAACGCTATCTTGAATTTAATTTGAGATGGCGTTTTTTGTGTTAGTGATTTTGAATCACAAAAAAATAAAATAAACAATAAAATAGTTAAAATTTACATATACCTTTATAATGCGGCATCTCAAATTTACGCCATCTCAATTCTGTCACTTCAAGTCAGATTAATTAAATCTTATTTTGCTAACTTTATTTACATATGAAATCACTTAGTGTGGGGCGTGTTTACGCCATCTTGACTTTATAGCATTTTGTATTACACCATTTATCTTAAACTAAAATAAGCTTATACCCAAACTAAAACAAAGCCTGTGGTATAGTGCCAGAAGATATTCCTATAGTATTAATCTAAGACACTTATACTAAGAATAACCTAAATAGACACCACTATGATAGTCCTTCTAGTGATTGTCATTGCTGGGTAAAAAAACCAGTTTTGTTATATGTAATTTATAGCTTTATTATACATGGATACATTGATAAGGGTTTTCTTAATAAAATATTTTAATAGTGATTTTAATATAGAAGGGGGTAATTACGCCATTTTGATTTACATCACTTCAAATTCCACTGAGTTTCATATCACCCAATTGATTCAAGGCGCACAATGGATAGGGGAAAATAAGGGGAAATTACCTATGACGCAAGGCTACACTATATCAATCCCTTGCTGCAATTCTTGCTTTCCACTTTTCAAAAGTACATATTCACGCCAAATACCATATTAATAAAAAATGTAAGAAAACATATGAAACTTTGTGAATATATATTTTTTAGCTTTCTCTAAACAACTGGGTACTTTTTAGCCCCAGTTGTATAAGCTTATTTTTGAGAAATTTAAGTTTTACTATTTGGCCCAGTTGAGGTAGCTCCACCAACTTTTTTTTTAATTTAATATAAAAAATGGTCAAAAACACTATGTTTTTGAGCTACCGCACCTCAATTACATCACTTCAAAATTGCCATTCCTACTTCAAGTTTTCAGTCAAAACTCAAAGTTTTGCATACTTACGTTACTAATAAAAAAATTATTTTTACAAAGTAAAAAACATTGAAATTTCAATAGTATATATTTTTTGATCTCTTCTACAATTCTATGTAAAAAAATTGATACTTTTATATTAAAAACATTCTCATTTTCCTCTTTAAAAACAACCTTAGAATTGCTCATATTTTGATGCTAATTCACTTTTAGATGCCTCCCAAGTCAACTGCCAAAGCTGCGCCCAAGGCCTCAAAGGCCTCAAAGTCCAAGACCACTCCTCCAAAGGCCAAAAAGGCCAAGAAACCCCCAAAGAAGCAGCCTTCTAAGGCCAAAGCTCCCCCCAAGACCCCAACTCCATCACCTGAACAAGAGGGAAACAGTCCTACCCCTCCTCACTCTCCATTTGTTTACTCCCCCTATGATCCTCAAGAGAAGCTATTTGAGTTCAATTGCCTATCTGAACTCATATCAGAGCCTGAGCAGGAGCAGGAGCCTGGTACTCCTGTTGACAATCCAATTGAGCTGTGAGATCTTAATACAGTCCATAATATGTAATCAAAATGGTACCTTTGCTATTACCACCACATACCCTGCAAGCTATTCTATCATGTCCAAAAAGGGAGGTGCTGGCTTTGTTTAAAAGGGTTACAGCTTCAACTGTAATGGCAAAAAAGCCTTCTGTCAATATCACTTTAAATGTGATAATGTTGGCTGCCCTGCGAGGCTCACCACTTATGGGTTTACAAGATTCAAAGCCCTAACTGTCAACCATGACTGCACCAAGCCTTTTGACCCTCTCTATCAACTTATCCGCTGGTTTCTTTGCCAGGTGATCCCAACCACAAAGAATCAAACTGAAACTGAGGTTGTCAACAATGCGCTCCTTAATTTAGATGATACCCAACTAGCAACTGTTGGTGGCGCCTCAAAATTATAGAGATATTTTACTGATCAGAGATATGCTCTGAGCACTGAAGGCGTCAGTACAAGCTCCATTGACCAATTGATCATTACTGAGGAGCAAAAACTATCTCGCCATGAGGAGAGATTCCTTCTTCATGATGATGGTCAACATGCCCCAGAGCGTATCATCTGCTTTGCAACAAGCCAGGATCTGCACAACCTCCTCAAGTGCAAGACCTGGCTTGCAGATGGAACTTTCTCAACCTGCCCAAAGCTCTTTAGCCAGCTTTGGAATATCCATGGGCAGGTTGGAAATCTGGTTCTTTCCCTGGTCTTCTTTTTCCTCCCAAATAAGAAGCAGGAAACTTATGTCAGGGTACTCACAATTTTAAAGGCCAAACTGGATGAAATCCTCCCAACTATTGAAGAAGAGCCCAAGGAGACTAGAGGGCACAAGAAAAAATCCATCTCCCAAGAAGAAGACGCTCCCACCCCAACCAAGAAAAGCCCGAAAGCCTTCCCTACCACAAATATCTGGTAGTGGATTTTGAACAGGTTCAGACAAATGCCTTTACTTGTGTCTTTAAGAGCTCCCCTCAGGGATGCTACTTCTACTTCCGGCAGGCACTCTGCCGCCGCCTCCAAAAGTGCTCTGAACTTCATGAGCTGGTCTACACTAAAGGCACCAAGGAGAAAAGGACATTTATAATTGCTTTTCTGACCTTGCCCTTGTGAAAAAGGAGGAGACCAATGCCTTTTATGATGCCCTCCTCTGCCATCCTTATATCCAGGCCAACCAGGCAGCCTTTGCTCCGTTCATTGAGTATTTTGAAACTCAATGGGTTGGAGTGCTTCAGGGAGCACGCCACATTAGAAAAGGCAGTGACTCAATCACCTGGAACTGTTACAAGCAGGTCAAAGACAGCTTCATCAAGACCACCTCTTCCCTTGAAGGGTGGCATAGCCAGTTTGTTACAAGGGTTAGGGTTCATAAGCCCAAATTCAATAATATCATGATCCATTTAAAAACCCAGCAGGCCATCTTTTCCTGTCTCTTTAAGACTGGTATGAAGACCAAAGGTGACCCCCCAAGCAGACCAAAGCGGTGAAAAAGTACACTGAAATCAGCAAGGTGGTCCTTGCCTACTATCCTAAGGATAGAAAGCTTGAGCATCTCCAAGCTATCTCAGTTGCTCTTTTAACCAATGTATGATACTTCCTCAATAAACTATTCTTTATCTTCTCTCTTATCTCCTTTGATTTTACCATTCTTTGACTTTTTTTGGTATTTGGTACAATTCTATGCTTATTTTAAAGTATTGATCAAAGTTATAATAGATGAAAATAGTTGTTTTTGGATATATTTTAACTTTTAGGCTTTACACAACTATGTTGCTACTAATTGATCCCATTTTTTATTGCAGATTTGTAATTCTGAGGCTCTTTTAAGCCTAGAAATGTTTTTTGAATTTTATTTTTTGGGAATTTTTTGAGTAATTTTTGGAGTTCAAAAAATCTAAAATTTTAAAACTGTTTTTTCTTAGTCAAAATGCCGTAAATCAAAATGGCATTTTTACTATAAAATTGAAATAGCTAGAAATTGAGATTGCGTATTTCAAGATGCTGTTTTTTGAAATGCTGTTTTAAAAATGGCATGCCCTACCGCCTAGACCTGAGTGAGGAGAAAAACAACAATTTGTTGATGTAGAAGAACTGTATGTTGCCAGTCTCCTTAAGGGCCAGATAAGTCTTGGCATAAATGTGTCAATCTTTGATTGTTTTCTTGCTGTTCCTATTGTGCAGAGAAACTCTGAGGACCTTCCAAGAGATGTCACGGTAAGTTCCATAATGCCGGGTATTGTCCGTCCAAGTAAGAAGGCACGGAAGGCCGGAAAACCTGTATCAAATTTGACCAAGCTAATGAATTTAAACCAAACGGTCAATCAAAAATGGGTCACGTCTGCTCCAGTATGCCAGCTGAAACCAGCTCCCCCTTGTAAACTGATGTTGATAAATTGACGTAATATGAGGGTCACCCAATATAAGCTCATTAATTGGCATGGTTGTCAGAAACTGGTCACACAAGGGTTCTTTGCAACCTGGACTAGATACTTACTTGAAGATGCCAAAGGAATAGGAGATCAAGACTCAGGTGGTATTGCTTAGTCAATTTTTCTGATATATATTGAATAATTTTCCCTGTTTCAACTCTAAGAGTTGAGTCCTCCTAAATTTACTCAATAAAAATCAATTATCCCAAGTTCTAATTTTAAATTTTAAAATGCATCCTGTGCTCAGGTTGTTGCGGTATATCCCGTACAATCTGATTCTGAACAGAATCATTTCAGGAAGATGGGGCCCAGCATCTAGAACTTTGTTGTTGGCACTATGAAATGTTAATTTCATGCCAGCCAATTTTGTAGCTCCTCCCCTATTCTGGAAAATGAAAATTGTGTCACTTCTCAATGCCTGGAATTCTACGCTGAAGATGCATTTATGCTTTCACAGGTCCTTTATCTTGGTTTACTCTGGTTAGGATTGATTGTTCAACTTAATCCTGGAGTTACAATTGAAAAATTCACAAAAAAAAATATCTGAAGCCGTGTTGGTGGTTAATCATCAATTCTATGTGGATTTGGGTGGCAATTCCCCATCATTTAGAAACAGCATCATATTATCCAGTTATTTCCGTCACAAGAGAAGCCCAATTTGATCATTGCTTTGTAGACAAGGGTTTTGGAGCCAGAAAGCCCAAACTCTGCGGCAAGCATTGATTAGACAGCAAGCATGTCCAGGTGGCAATCCTTGGCAACCCACTGCTTGATTGCATCAATATGAACGGGCTGAAGGAGTTTGGGCTGCCGCTTATCCTTGGTGGATTTGGCAATCTGCCCGGTGTTGTCGTATTTTTTGTTAATATTACCAATATACCTGGCCGTGACACCAAATTGGGACACAATATCCCAAACCGCCATTCCCCCATTTAAGCAGTTGAGGAGAGCTTTGTGCTCATTATCTGTCAACCAACATTGGCCCTTGGCAGGTACTGCGGCATCCTGGCTAGCAGGCTCAACACAGGGAATGGAGACCTTTGTGTAGAAGGTGGGATCATGCTTGGTTGCGCTGGCGCCGTCAATGGTGGCATAAGACACAGGTGCAGATGACTCCTCAATTGTAGCCAATGGCTCATAGGTGGTGTCAAAGACACAGGGGCAGGAAGCAGCAACTCTTGGATCAAGAGTGTGGGGCCAGTGACAACTGGGTACACAGTGGAGGTGTAAGTAACCTCAGTGTTCCCAGTGACCCTGGTGTAGGAGACTTTGGTGGCAGGCCTTGAGAGCGGCTTCTGTCTTGGATTCAGGCTGGTTGATTGGGCTTGGGACACAGGAGGTGGTTGGCTGGCGCTGACACCTTAGGAGGCCTGTGTGTTGGTATGAGTCCCTTCAAGTTGGGTTCTGGGTCTATTCTTGGACCCTCTGGGACGCCCTTGTGGACAGGCTGCCCCACAGACTGGTGCAGGAGCTGGTTGAGAATGCAATTGATGGTCCATAAAAATAAAATAAAAATATATTTTTTAGATTAAATATGTATTTATTTGGATTTATTGGTTTATTTGTGAGTGGTTATTTTCTCTTGATTTAGCCTTGAATAGTAACAGAATTTATTTATCCATTATTTGAAGTGTATAATATTGTATTCTTTCCAGTTTTGGATAATTTCAAAGTTGAATCAGTTTTTATGTCTAAACATGGTTATTGAGATTGAATTTTTCATTTGATTTTAGTTGTGGTAGAGCTTCTTTATTTGGGTTGGTGTTTCCTAGAGTGCTTAATGTACATTAAATTTGGATTCCAGTTTCTGCAATTAATATTTGAGTTTACTAGTGGCATTTATTTATGATTTGAAATTTGGTTCTTGGATTTGGCAATCCCACAATTCCAAAAAACATAGTAAACTTAATGAAAATAGCTGATGGATTTGAACGCTTCAAAACTGATTCCAGTTAATTCATTTTGTCCATTGGAAATATGCAGTTTGACTTGAACTTTGCAAAGTGTCTGTGAGTTCCTGCATTTTTAAAAATTCAAATAAATACTCAAAAAAAATCAATTTGATTAAAAAAGGCCATCCCATAAAAGTGATTCAAAATTTGGACCAAGGATTTGACAATCCCGCATTTTTACGTTCAGGTTCTGAATTTACAGTACTGGTTATTTTTATAATCAGTAAAATTTGATTCAAGTCCCTGGTTGACCTGTGAGGGATTGGACTATCTGTGACGTGTAAATAGTGTACACTTTTCTCTATGCCTTTTTAATTATGGTTGCTGCTTAGTAATAACCTAAGGGTTATGGTATACCATTGCTGCTGATAAGTTTGAACTACTTCTTGTTGTGGACAAGGATTGCTAAACTATATTGACCTATATGATAGCTTTGTTACACTTTAAAAGTAGTTAATTAATGTCATAGATACATATATTGCTTTATACCTACTGTGATAGGTTAAAGACTTGCCAATAGTTTGCACATGATCTGTCCTTGGGACCACATCCAATGTATCTAACTGTTCACAATTGGTAGGTGTTGTGTTTGGCTCCTGGGGACATCATCCAGGAGGACACAGTGGGAAATCTTTACAAAAAAAATTTGAGGTTTGAAGCTAGCCTTGGGTTAGTCTTCAGGGCAAAATTAAGGGCACATACCTTAATTTCCTAGAATACAAGATGGGGAATTCCTTTTGGCAAAAAGGAAAGGAAAAAGCTTGAAGAATATTAAAGCCAATGCAAATGTGGATAAACTTGTCTTTATTAGTAGAAATGATTCTAATTAAATAGTAGACAAGGGACAATTATCACTCATTAGGTAGACAGAGTGGCAGAGGGAGTCATGTTGGGTTTAAATCATACCAGGATCAGTTGAGGACTGGTATGGCACTCCAGAATGGGTGGACATTGAAACAGACCCATTTACAGAAGGCAAGAATTTTTCAGAGTTGAAAGCAAAACCAACCAAATCTATGCACATATCACTATTCAAAGACCATATCAAAATAACATTAATGGTGTGATTTCTGACATCTCTCCCCTCAAGATTGGACACATGGAGTTGATATTTGCGGAGGAATTTGGAATGAACTCAGGCAAAAGAACAGCCAGATGACAGTAGCTTTATGGTATACTTGGCGCCCTTCTTGAAGGTGACTTCACAGGGTCCAGCCCAGAGAGAGTCTAGCTTATGGGCTCTGCCTCTAGTATGGTTCTGATAGTAGAGGACTAGGTTACCTACTTGATACTCAGGGAGGGGGGCTCTAGAAGCATTTAAAAGTGAGAGCTCTAAAGCCTTGACCTTATAGGCAGTCAAATACTCTGTTGTCTAAATTTCAATGATACAATTAGTCAAGTCTTTAACTTGGGCCTCAGGATTTGCAGACACATCAACTTTGATCAAGGGGGGTCCCAAGATTGAGGGAGCTGTAGCTTCACACCCATACAGCATGACAAAGGGAGATTAGCCAATTATTTGGTGTCTACTGAGTTGGTAAGCAAAGAGAGCAGCAGGGAGGAACATATCCCAATTGATGGCATCAGAGAGGGTGAGTTTCCTCATTATAGACACCAGGGGGAATTTGCCTGTTCAACATTTCTATTGGTTGACGGGTTATACAGTGCAGAGAAAGATTGGTGGGTACCCATAGCTTCTACAATAGATGTGATGAGGCAAGCATTAAAATTGGTGCCATTGTCAGAAAGCAGGACTTGAGGGCAGCCATGTTGGTAGAAGATATCTTGCAACAAGAAATTTGCTGTGGTCTTGGCAGTTATATCTTTTGTAGCTCTGGCTTTGATCTATTTGCTAAAATGGTCTACAGCTACCAAGATGAATTGACAACCAGACCTAGAACAAGGGAGAGGCCCAACAGCATCAATCCTCACAGTGTGGAAGACATGCTTAGGGGGGAAAGCTTGAATTGATGTTGGGAAGGTCAGGGTTGTTGGAGCTGACAAGAATGGCAGGATGCAAGGACGTCAGGGACTAAGAGGCACATGTTTTCCCAATAGAAGTTCTTGCACAACCAGTCATGAGTTTTTTCTATACCCCATGTCCAGTATCAATGTGGGCTTGTAGAATAATGGTTATTCTCATACTAGGACAAATTTAAGGCAGATAGGTGCTGTTGATCTTCTTTAAGAGTTGTCTATCTCAAATCACAGTATCCTTTGATAGGGTCTGTAGAGCCACCCAGATGTCTTCTGGCTCAGTGGTCCAGGAGTCAGGGTACCCTATTAACTCATATAGTTGATCACCATCTGCAGGATGGATGGCAAGTATAGGCATCCTTGACAATCCATCAGTGTTCTGATGTTGCGCACCAGGACAGTGTACCATAGTGAAGTTGTATCCTTGCAAGCGCAGAGCCTAACATACTAATTGACATTCAGGTTCCTTTAATTTCTGCAGTTGTTTAAGGGATGAATGATCTGTGACCACAGTAAAGTGGGTCCCATAAATTTTATGTTGTAACTGTTTCACTGCATGTAAAACCGCCAGACATTCCTTTTTGGTGATACTATAGTTCTTCTTGTGCTTGTTGAGGACGTGCAAAGAATAGGCCATGGGTCAATCCACGCCCTCATTATCAATCTGGGCTAATATGTCACCCACAGCTACTCCACTGGCGTCAGTTTGCAAGATGAACTCATTATCATAATCAGGGTAGACTAGGATGGGAGCCTCTTTGAGCTTGGCCTTCAGCGCTTCAAAAGATTGCTGTTGACTGTCAGTCCATTTGAAGGGTATGTTGCAAAGAATTTGGACAAGGGGTTAACTAGTATTGGCAAAGTCAGGGATGAACTATATGTAGTAATACATCATGCCCAAAAAGACTTATACTTCTTGAAGGTTGGTGGGTGGAAGAATTTTGTCAATGGCCTGAACTTTCTTGGGCATTGAGTGAATCCCCGTCTTGGTTACCTCATGGCCTAAGAATTCAAGGTTTTCCTTGAAGAAAGCACATTTAGATGGTTTCAGTTTAAGGCCAGCTTCTCAAATCTTGAAGAAAACAGCCTTGAGGTGGTCCAAATGGTTGGTAAAAGTGGAGCTGAACACAGTGATATCATCAAGATATATGAGGACACAGGAGAGCTTCAGGTCTTGTAGAATAGAATCCATGGCTCTTTGAAATGTAACCAGGGCATTACAGAGTCCCTGGGGCATTTGAGTGGGTTTTTAAAGACCTTCTGAGGTGATAAGTGCAGCCTTTTCTTGGTCTTCTGGATACAAGTCAACCTGCCAGTATCCTGACGCCAAATCCATGACAGAGAAAGATTTTGAGCCTCCCAATTATCTAAGAGCATCATCAATCCTGGGCAAAGGGTATGAGTCATTTTTTGTGAGTGAGTTTAGGGGGCAATATTTTATCAAAATATGGTGGCCTCTGTTGTAACTGTGCTGTTTTAGCAGAGTTACACAGGGAAAAATATTTAGAAGATAGATAATAATCTTTATTGTGAGATAGTGATTATATAGCTATTGTGAATCAATGAATAGCAGGAAAATGATTGGTGATCACACGGTTGGATGACAGAAGGGGGTGGTGCAATCCTGCTAATGAGTCAAGCGCCAAATCAAGGTATCCACCGTGAAGGATCATTGTCTGTTCATGTTGATGGATTTGGTAATCCAAGTTGACTTCCTAGTCTGGCTTCAAGTGACCAGGTAATCAGATTGCAGGTCACAAACCCGCTTGGTTGGAACCTTGCTGGCGGGTCAAGCCTGCGGTTTTGACACCCCCCCTGCTGAAAGTTGGCCTCCTCTGGAGGCAGGTTGTCAGTGAGGTTGTCAGGAGCCCGGGCGCCATACTGAACCAGTTGTTGTTTGGTGACAGGCAGGGCGGTTTCACGTTGTTTCTGTCTTGCTTTACAAAGCTGTAGGCGGTTGTGGTGTAAAGTCTTGTCTTACTTGTGTTTCCTGAGCCCTTGCACAAGGTAAGTGTTATTGTTGTTTACCTTTAGAATGATTGCTGTTCCTACTTTTTTGGGTTGTAGTTTGCGTTTGTCAACATTCATGACCCAGACTTTGTCCCTGACCTCATGTCTTTGACAGATGGGGATGAAGGTCTTTTGTAAGCTTTCCTTTTCCTTGGCTGCTTGTTCGCTGTTGGCCTCTATTACTTGAGGATCTGAGCAAGGGGGGACTTGACTTGGAATTTCCAGTTTGGGTCCTGTCAATGCTTGAATGATATTTGGCTGTGTGCTGTATAGCAGTTCAAACGGGCTTTTCCCGGTGGATCTGTTCACTTGGGTTTGGCACACAAGTAATGCAGTTGTTAGCTGCTTATACCAGTCTTCAGGTCTCCTGGCGGTGAGTTTGGCTAGGGCTTGCACAAGGCTATCATTAAGCCGCTCCACGTGTCCATTGGCCTGTGGGTGGTATGGTGTTGTTACAGTGTGTTTGACCCCATTTTTGGCAAGGTACATGTTGGTGTTTTTGGAGGTCAATTCTTTGCCCCCATTGGTTATCAGGAGTTCTGGCTTTCCAAACCTGCTGATTATTTCCTTGCCAATGAATTGTCAGACATTGTTGCCGGTGTGCATTTTCACCGCTTGGGCTACTGGCCACCTTGTTGCAAAATTGATGGCTGTGATGATGTATTTTTTGTTGTTGTGCTTTCCTGGCATGGGGCCCACAATGTCAAGAGCCCATACTTTGAACAGTAGTTGGGTTTGAATGGGGAGTACAAACTTAGGCGGGGTTTTGCTTTTGGCAAACTTTTTGCAGACCTCACACTGTTCTAGCACTTCTTGGACATTGCGGTATAGGGTTTGCCACCAGGCTTTATGCTTTAGGAATTTGTATAGATTTTGGCTCTTAGTATGTCCGAGATCTCTGTGGTAGCAAAGAATGGTATTGACTCGTTGATGTGTGGGAATTTAGGGAATGGTTGTACCATCCGACATTTTTCTGTGAAGAGTCCCGTATACGTCAGAGAAGAGGTGCTCATTCTTGATGACCGTTTCTCTGGTGATATTGGTTGTGCCTGCGGGGAACCCTTTGTCTTTTGTACGGAGCACTAGGAGGGGCCAGTCTGGGTTGAGCCCATTCTCTCCCCTAGAAGCGCGGACATACAGGCGGGACAGGGTGTCTGCCATGGCAAGTTTGGCCCCGGGCTTATATTGGATGAGCATGTTAAACCTTTCTAAGATTTCCATTCATTGCGCTTGGCGGTGTGACAGGTTTGCTTGTGTCTTGAAATAGATGAGCAACTTATGGTCAGTTAGTGCTGTGAATTCTTCCTGCCGTTCCAGGTAACAGCACCACTTGACTAGGCAGTGTATGATGGCCAACAGTTCTTTGTCGTGGATTGGGTATTGACACTTACCATCTGTTAATTTGCGCAACTTGTAGGCTACAGGCAGGAAATCACCATCACTATTCTTGATTTGTAGTACTCCCCCAATGGATGCATCTGAAGTGTTGGTTTCCATCTGGTACTCTCCTTCTTGTTTGGGGTATTGTAAGATGGGAGACGTTGTGAGCTTTTCCTTGAGATGTCTAAAACAGAGGTCACATTGGGGGGTCCATACAAACTTGGACTTGGCGCCTGTTATGGCGGACAAGGGGGCAGTCAAGACGCCACAGTTGGGTATGAAGCATTGTACATAGGCCACCATCCCCAAGAAGGTGCGGAGTTCTAGTTTGTCCTTGGGAGGTGGCATTTTGCAGATGGCTTGTATCTTCTGACTGTTGGGTTTGATGCCATCTTTTGAGACTATGTGTCCCAAGAAGTGTAGTTGCTCTTGGAAGAACTGGCATTTGGAGGGCTTGGCCAACAGTTTGTGTTGTGCCAGGGTCGCAAAGACTTCCTCTAGGTCTTTGTGATGCTGTTCCACCAAGGGGCTGTAGACAATGATATTGTCCAGGTACACAAGGGCGTGTCTGCCTATGTGTGGCGCAAATACTTTGTTCATGAAGATTACAAAGGTGGACGGGGCATTGGTCATGCCAAAGTTGAGTACCACACATTTGTAGGAACTGTACTTAGTGTGGAAGGCTGTTTTGGGGATGTCTTCCTCCTTGATGCAAATCTGGTTGTAACCTGCGGTTAGATTGATCTTGGAGAAGACGGAGGCTCCTCCCAAGGCGTCAAAGAGATTGTCAATCAGTGGTAATGGGTAACAATTCTTAATGGTGACTTTGTTCAAGGTGCAGTAGTCTGTGACCAGGCGTAAAGTACCGTCCTTTTTAGCCACAAAGAATACGGCGGCCCCAAAGGGAGACTGTGAGGGGCGGATAAGTCCTTTTTCCAATGCCTCCTTGAGATAGGCGCACAGGGTGTTGTCCTTGTTTGGGGTCAGCCTGTAAATGGGGCGTGCCTTGGGTACAGCCCCCTTGAGTTGGATAGAGTGTTGGATGTGTTTCTCAGGGGGTAGCCCAGGTAATGCCTCCTTGAAGATTTCTGGGTGCCGGGCCACAATGTCGCAATTGTGCGGTGTGGAGGTGTCCTGGTGATTCTTGAAGTGTATGATTTCATACTGGCAGGAGTCCCAGTCAATTGCTTTCAGGTTTTCCTTCTCGTCCAAGGTCTCTGTGATGCGTACAAAGACTTGGTCTTATAGGAGTTGGTCTACAGAGTCTGGGTAGATTTGATGGTTGACACCTTCACGCTTGATAGTCAGCACTGAAGTTGCCCAGTCCACGTGAGGGTTGTTTCTCTGTAACCATTCTAGTCCCAGTACAATGTCAAACTTAGGGAAGTCAATGATGGGACCTTGGATGGTGGAGTGGAGGTTCTCGAGCATGACAGAGAAGGGAGCAGTTTCTTTTGTCACAGCAATGTGATGTTCATCAGCCAGGACCACGTTTTTAATCCGCAAAGGATTAGTGGCCAGCTTGAATTTATCCACAAAGCTGCTGTTGACTAAGGTTCAATCTGCGCCTGAGTCCAAGAGTGCTGAGCCTGTGTAACTGCAAAAGCGGAAAGGGTAAGACATCAATTTATTGGGATGTCTGGTGATGGTGTATAGTACCGGGTCTTCCAAGGGTACTTGGATCATTGGGCATTGGTCCACGTCCTTGGGTCAGTATTCATTGTTGGGTGAGTCAGGAGTTGCGTGGGGAGAGCTTGGCTAGCTTAGTGCTCTCCCCGGGCTTTTCCCTCATCTTGGTTGCCTTGGGTGGCGGTGACACAGAAATGGGTACGGTTTGATTGGCCGTTATTCCCATTCCCATTTCCATTTGAGTTTGTGGGCTTGTGGTTATTGTTGTTACTGTTGCCTCCAGGAGGTGGTCAAGAGAAGCGCCCACTTGAATGTGAGTCCTTGGGTCTTTCTTGTTTCCCAGTCTGTGCCTTGTGCAGAGCGTTGGATGTTTGTTCCGCTTCTTCTGCTTTGCGGTACAGGCTTTGCAGGTTGGTGACCTGGTCCAGGTTCACATGTCTCATTACGTGCAACTTGAGAGCGTTGTAGTACATGAGGTGTGTGGCTGGGGTTTCAAAGGCCATATTGGATGGGGCACAGAGACGGAGTTCCTTGTAGGCGCGGGTAAGTTCCTTCACAGTGCCTGTCTGGGTTAGATTCTTTACTTGGCGTATGATCATGAGTGCTGTATCCTTAAGCACAAATCTCGCCAAGAAGTCTGTTTAAAGGTGTCCCAGTTCTTGTCAGTGTGCTCCCTGTGCCACTTGTTGCACCAGGTGCCAGTGTTGTGGGTCAGACAAATGGAAATCTCCGCAATCTAAAATTGCTGTGGGCATTCCATCTGAGTCAGCTTGCTTTGGGCAGACTGGATCCATGCGGCAGCATTGTTGTTGTTGGCCCCTGCAAAGGGCTCCAAGGCAGCGCTGCAAAGTCTTTGTGCAACATAGGTGGACATGGTGGTTTTGTCCGCTGGTTGTAGCATCAAGGAAGGCGCCTGAAAGAACCCTTGGGTGGACAGGGCGTTGAAGGCAGGTAGCAGAATCACCGTGTTTTGGTAGAGGACAAAACCATCAGGTATCTTGGTACCAGGAGCATACGGCGTCCAGCCGGGCGGGCGGCCAGACATAATTCTGTCAAAGATTTGTTGGCCGCGGCATGTGCGGGCAACAGGCGGAATTTTTCAAGATAAGGTAGGATGGAGAACCTACCTGTGCTACCAATGTTGTAACTGTGCTGTTTTAGCAGAGTTACATGGGGAAAAATATTTAGAAGATAGATAATAATCTTTATTGAGAGATAATGATTATATAGTTCATGTGAATCAAGGATAGAAGGAAAAAGATTGGTGATCACACGGCTGGATGGAAGAAGGGGGTGGCTTGATCCTGCTAATGAGTCAAGCGCCAAATTGAGGCATCCACCATGAAGGATCATTGTCTGTTCATGTTTATGGATTTAGTAATCCAAGTCAACTTCCTAGACTGGCTTTGAGTGACCGGGTAATTGGATTGCAGGTCACAAACCCGCTTGGTTGGAACCTTGCTGGCGGTTTCAACACCTCCATCCTTTTTCTTAAGGATCAATAAGGGGGAGGCCCAAGGGCTCTGAGAGGGAGCTAGTAGCCCAGCGTCTAAGGGCTGCTTAAGTTCCTTAGAGACCTGAGCATCCTCTACCCTGCTGCAGCGGTAAGGTTTGGCACAAAAGGGCGGGGCATCACCCATATCTATCTAGTGGATAACCCCCTTTGCTAGTCCATAGTTGGTGGGTCCAGAGGCAAAGATATCCTTAAACTGGTTTAGCAGCTCCAGAACATCTTTTTGTTGAATGGGCGACAGTTGTGGAAAATCTGCAGCAGTGAACAGGGAGAGAACCTGAGGGTCTCCTTCAGGCAAGTTGAAATCACTGAACGTTCCAAAGGGGTAGAGGGACACCACCTGATCTGCCCCCAATATGTGTCCATGACCCACAATGTGGCCCCTAGACACCTGCTTAGGCAAAGAAGTCATGTTATCTAGTAATAGCTGTACAGGTTCCTTATGAGTCTTATCTAAGATCCCTGGGAATGATTGAGGCTCCTTGCGGCTTAGAGAATCACAAGAGTATAGCTCTAAGAAGGATCTTTCAGGTAGTTTGTAGGATATCTTGGAGTCTATAATAACTTGGGATCCTGGAGGAATGGTGACAGCTGCAGGGGCAAGAAGAGGCACACCTTCCTCTGCAGGACAGGAAGGAGGAGGGGAACACATATTGTAGGAATGAGTCCTGTACTTGAGCGAGAAGATACCTGTGGGATAATTGAGCACACAAGTCTTAAGGCGTTTTCCCAGGAGATGTGGAGGTTCTTTAAAAATTAAAGGGACCTTGTATCCTAAGAGCAATAGGTATCCATCTCAAAGGTTTACAATTCCATTATATTCTTGGAGGAATTGTGTACCAACCAGGAGATCATAGCTTTTGTTCTCTAGGACAACAGTGGGGGATGCAATGAGGAGTTTTCCAGACCTCATGGGCAGGGCAGATTAGGCACCAATAGCTCAAGTCAGAGCCATACCAGCAGTACCATATGATTGAGCATCATTGAGTTCAGGAGCCAGCTTAATCTTCTTCATTAACTTGGATGATACCATGTTGACTGGGGAACCTGTGTCCAGAATTGCCTTGATTTTAACCTTTTTAATCAACACTTCCACGCAGGTAGTATCTTTCCCAAAGGGGGGAAAGACAGCCAGCACATCCTGAGCTGCCTCCAATTCTTTCTCCTATTTGGCCAGCATGCAATGTAAGGCAGGAATTTCCTTATACACAGTCTGCAAGGGGAGAGATACGGTCACATTCTGAAAGAGAGCTTCTGCTAGTTCAGCAGCCTCTTTAGAAGAGTCTACCAGGATAGGAGGTCAATGTTCCTGGGCCAGGTAAGGGCAAGCCACCATTGCCTTGGCTTCAGTTGAAGGTGCGCAAGTTGCAGTTGTGGTTTTTCCTGAGCAAAGCTTGTAAGGGACTGACACAGTTTCTGGGACAGCCAAAATGGAGTAGCCATAACTATCTGATTCATTGCAGTCAGAATCTTCAGGTTCAGAATCACTAGAAAGATTGTGGAACAGGTGAAAGATAGTTGGGCCAGATAAAGGGGGAGATTCCTTGTCAGAGGGAGGATCAGGAGGAGACGGGGAGATTGGTCAGCAGAGAGTGTCTCTGCCTCTAAGCTGGCCTCTCTTTTCTTGCCTGCTCCTTTGGGTTGCAACCTTATACCCGAGGATTGGTGCAGGTACATGAGTGGTACCATATTTGACCACAGTTATGACATCCTTGTCTTTTGGGCTGTCCACTTGAACCAAGAGACATAATGCGCAGAGTAAGGGAGGTGGTCCCAGCGTTGCTGACTTTATTCTCACAAAAAACAGTACCCCATGGCACAAATGCATGTCTTGCAAGAGGGTCTTAATACTCTTTTTGGAAGTAAGAGAAGCTTTGTGTGCCTTAAAGTGCAGGCATAGGAGCTGGTTCATCTTCAAAGCGTTTGAACATGCTGTGTAAGCTTCTTGGGGAGTTAACTGATGGATGGTGATTAACTGTTACCCTTTGATATAGAAGCGGTCAGAGAACTCAGCCAGGGTTTCTTTGGGATTAAAGGTGATGTGCATAAATGCATCTTTATTGACCTCCAAGCTGAGATCTTATCTGAATTCCTCAATAAGGAGGTGTTCCATGTCCTCCCAAGTGACAATGGTTGAGAGTTTGGGGACCACAACTTCTTGGCACGTAGGATGCAGACAGATAAGAATATGCTCCTTTTTAAGCTCATCAGTAGCCCTACACATTGCAGTTTTGTAGGTTTTCAAAAAGTCAGCAATTGTTGAGGTTTTAGGATCAAATATTTGTTTGAAGGAAAGCTTATAGTTGGGGTCAATGGACAATGAGGTGGATTGGCTGTTGTCACCTGGGTTGAGAAAATTAATGTGGGGATCGCCCTCAAACTCAGATTCTGCATCAGGTTGTCTAGCCCAGAGAAGTCAAAGGCTCTCTTCCAGGGTGTCTAGTATAGAGCTGTTTTGCCCACTGATATCCTGGGTGGTAGTGGTAGCAGCTCTAAATCCATCAATCTTTATTGGTTGTACTGCCAGTGTACCAGCAACTCCATTGGCACAAGTGGCCAGGGAGGTTGCCTGAGCAGCCAAAGGGATAACCTGTCCATTTATTGTTTCTGTTAAGCAAGTGAGGTTCTGCATCTTGCGTTCCAGAGTATCCTGTCTATCTGTGGTGGCATTTGTCACTGCCCCTAAATGATCCAATGCGAGAGCACAGTTGAAACAGGGTTGACCTTCTAAACCAGGACAACACCCATGATCAATATGGGCAGGAGTATCAGTGACCTCTGCCTCTCCTTTGCCATCAGAGTCAGAGGACAAATCATCAGGGTCAGCAAGGTGTTGTCTCAAATACTCAATCTCACCTCGCAAAGTAGCTACTTGGTCTGTTAGCAAGGCAATGTGAGGATTGGGCATAGGTTCTACATGTGAGGGTTTGGAACAGAGGCTTGGCGTTTTGTAGTGGCTTTGATTTCAGTTATGGTTTCCCATACCTTAGCTTCAAAGGCAGACGGGACCTCAACTGAAGGAGCGGGAGGAATCCACTTTAATTAAAGCTACTCTATCATCAACACAGTTTTGAACCTGATACAGAGTGTTTCTAGTACAGCCTTATCCAAACCATATTGTTGGTGAAGATGTTGGCCCCAATTGTTGATGTGGGTCCCAACCAACTCGAGTTGTGAATTGATGTGCTCCCAAAATTGGTTGAGCTGGTTAACTAAGGTCTCAAAATCTTGACGGTAATTATGGAGAGTTGCTTCTATCTGCCTGTGCCATTTAACTTGGAGGTCATCTAGTTTGCACAGTCAATCCTTGATGTACCCAGGAAGCAAGGAGAAAGGAGAGTTCAGAGACAAGGTTAAGTACTTCTGTGAAGCCAGCAAGTTGCGCTGGTTATCTGAAATACAAGCAAAGAGGCTATGGGACCACTCTTGATGGGCCATGTTTTGTGCATGGTTGTTGGAGATAGCAGTGGCTACAGCAGTCAAAAGCTGGTTCTGTGATCTTAGTGCCAACTGATGATGAACCAAAGCGGGTTGGATGAATCAGTTGACCAACGGCCAATAGTCTCCATAGACTCCATCAACATGGGGGGAGACCAAAGTCCAAGAGGAAGGAATACAGATCTTTGGCAACATACCCAGGACAGAGATCAGGAATAGTGTGCATTGCCACAGTGCCTGTGTGGAGGAGGGAGCACGTGGTGGCGCAAGCTTGCTCATAGTTGAGAGAGAAAGCTGGAAGGGGCGCCCATGTAGGCCCAGGAGACAACATCATTATCATAGGAGTAGAGGGGGAGTCTGTGATATCTTCTTCCAGAGGAGGACTAGAGACTTTAGGTTGTTTGAGTACTTCAGAAACAAAAGGGGAAGGACCAGAGAATGTGTGGGGGAATGGAGTAACCAAGGGGCTTGCAGCCCCTGTAGTGAGCACCATTTGTCGTGTTTGGCTCCTGGGGGCAACATCCAGGAGGACACGGCGGGAAATCTTTATAACAAAAGATTTGAGGTTTGAAGCTAGCCTTGGATTAGCCTTCAGGGCAAAATTAAAGGCACATACCTTAATTTCCTGGAATAAAAGATGGGGGATTCCTTTTGGAAAAAAGGAAGGGAAAAATCTTGAAGAATATTAAAGCCAACACAAATGTGGATAAATTTGTTTTTATTAGGAGAAGTGATTCTACTTAAATAGTAGACATGGGTTGATAATCACTCATTAGGTAGACATAGTGGCAGAGGGGGTCACATTAGGTTGAAATCATATCAGGATCAGTCAAGGGATGGTATGGTAATCCAGAATAGGTGGACATTGGAGTCAACCCATTTAAGGAAGGTGAGGAATATCCAAAGTTAAAAGCAAAGCCAATCAAATCTTTGCACATATCACTATTTGAAGGCCATATCAAAATAGCATTAATGACGTGATTTCTGACAGTAGGATTGGGTCTCCGTTTGATCTCTACGAGATCCCTGAAATGGGATAGACAGGTAACCCAGGTTCAGTGATTTATGTAACTCCCACCGTTCTGATGTTTGGTTTTAAAGGAGAGCAAGCTTGACTCTGCTAACCCAGCCTGGATTCACTCGGGATGGCTTAGAGGGAGTGGCTAGGGGAAAGGGTGGGAGTGGCAAAAAAGTCTATGGTACCCACCCATTGGATCCCTCCTCGGCTCAGTAGCCCTTTTTAGGTATGGGGTGCCACTGATTTTACTCAGTCTGGCTGATAGGTGTCCTCCATCAGATATGAATGAGCGGTTCTGTCAGCTCCAGTTATAAAGTGCTGTTTTAAGGTCACCTTGCTGTGTTATGGATCGTCATCTGTTTGGGTTGGAAGCTTTTCTTGGGTGATTTATCCTCCCGGCAAGGTGGTAGGCTGGCTGTATATGAAACCTTGGTCGTTGGGATCGGTATGCTTGATAGGATGAGACAATGGGATCCCACTGCAGCATCGGGTATATGTCCCAGGGTGATGCATCCCTATGTACGGTGATTGACGCTAGAAGAGATCCGTTTGAGGATGCTTCTTGAGGTAGGATCAGGGTTAGTACAGACCATTTCCAGATAGCTACCAGAGATGGGCCGGCCCAACCAAACCGGCGAGTTTGTGATACTCGGTGTAACTTTGACTTCTGTGCACCGGCATAGATCGGGAGCTAGCCGGTAACGATCAGATGCAGCTTACACTGGGGACGGCAATAATGGGTTTGGGGCAGGTTGACGGATGGGTTGGGATAATCGATTGGACAATAGATGGTTGATTAAATCCATTGGGATACGGGGTTTAGGGGCAGTTGGTAAAGTTAATTGCGGTGGGCTTGGACCGGAGTTCTCGAAGCAACTGGGTTGGATGGCACTTGGAATTCAGCAGATCCCACCCTTCATGGAGGAGCCAGGCGGGTGGGAATAAAGTATCTCTGAATAAGTTTTGTACAGAAGGTGGCAGCTCAAGGTGGGTTTTTATTTTTGATTGAGGAAGGTTGTGGGTTGGTAAAAAAGGGATTTAAAAATAATATTACGTTTAGATATTTATTCGAGTATATCGGTTGGTTGATTTCGGGATAGGGTTAAATAAAAGTTTATTTTAAATGGTTTATTCCAGGGGGTTTAAATCGATGTTAGATGATGATTGATAGAAACTAGAGATATACGCATGGTTTGCATTTAAGGTTTGGTCCTTGAAATGATCCTTTTTGCTTGCGGATTATGTCACGGGATGAAGTTTCATCCTGGGTTTACAATGTATTTGGGAATGTTCCTGGAAAGATTATGCTAGTGGCGGATACCGTGGTATGGAGTGCATGAAATTTCATAAATTGCGTAATTCTACATTACTCCATCAAGCAGGGTCTTGGTTTCAAAGCGATACGGGAGTTTGGGCTGGCAAAGGGGATGTTGTACAAAGCTGCAGGGTTTTAGAATTGGGGTTGGGTGAAACAAGGGTGTAAAAGGTTAAGTTTAAGCCGGGATTATTCCTGAAAATTAGTTTGCAGGTAAATCAATTGAGCCATTTGCATTTATTTTTTTGCAGGAAAATAGATTCAATTAATTGGTAGTGGGGTGGAAATCCATTGCGATAAATGATTTTTTAATTGAATTCCGCAAAGTTTAAAGATTCCGCCCCAATGCATTTAATTAAGATGAAGTAAAACAGGGGCCATGTCGGCTGCTTGTTGTAAGAAATCACATTTCTAAATTTGGTAAGGAGTAGGCAAATATGCTGTTTAATGATATTTTAAAAATGCAATGCTTGAATGAGTGGCGGCTAGGCGCGTGGAGTGAAGAAACCATGAAAGGGTAGATGAGGGTAGGGCATGTGGTAGGGGGTATGGGATTGGCGGAGGTTGGCCTTGTTCTTGGTTCGCCAGGCCTGGCGCTTGTTCTGGAACCAAATCTGCACTGCACGGGGAGTCATGTCCAAGTCCAAGGCCAGTTGGTTGCGCATCTCGGTGGAGGGGAAGAAGGACTGGCGGAAGACTCTGCTGAGCACGTCCTTTTGGCGCATGCTGACGCGGCGTCGGCGGGTTCCTTGGTTGGCGGGCGAGTCGTCTGACAAGGCTTCGCAGTCAAGGGTTGGGGACGCTGAGGGCGAGGAACTCAATGCTTGGCTAAGAGTGGGCAGAGGGCTGTTAAGCTTAATGGGATGAGGATTTAATGGGCAGTAAAGGCTGCGGGCAAGCTCCTGTGGCATTATGGTGAAGTAGCGCTTGGCTACGAGATCCTTGGTGAAATTGAGGTCTAGGCTTGTCATGCTTAACCTTCTCCCTCTACCAAACACAATATATACCTCGATGCTCACTTTGGCCATGCACCAAATATTCTGTGTGCCACCCGCTCACTTGGCCCAATCGTGTTAGGTTCCTATTGAGCTTGAAACGAATATAATTTCCCAGTCTAAATATGCATATTCATGAAGCTTTGCATCAACTTATTTGCATATTAGAGTTAATTTATTAATTTATATTTAAAAATCAAACGAATTCACCCTGCAATAAAATCAAAATTCAATTTAGCTTGGAAAACGAACTATTCCCCTATAATATTTCCTTTTATAAATTATATACCCACATAAAAACCTGTTCTTTCAAGACGATAAGAATCCGTTTTCTCGCCACATTGCTAGCTTTAAAGATAACGCCGAATCCTAGTTAAGCCACTTGTAGGATTTCCATTCATGCTTCTGACGGTATGTCCACTCGCAATAGGTTTGCCAATCCACCGAGTGGGCTAAGTTTCTCTATCAATTCGAATAAGGAAACAAGCATTCTTTACCTGTAACCTTTGGCTAAAATTCATTATAAGCTGTGGATTCCTACTCAACCAATTGGAGCATCATTTCTCTGCCCTATTTGATACATTTATCACACCCCCCATTTAAATTCCACTTCAAACTCTATTCCATCCAACATACCTTTATTTACCCCACCCGACATTCCGATTTTAGTCATATTTGATCCAAAAACACCCTCCCAATATCCACCATAAAAACATCCCTTTATATATATATGACATCATAATATCCCCATGCTACCCTAACCTCTTTCTGGCAAAAACAATATAAATTCTTTACACGCTGGTACCAATTTCCATCCATCCTCCCTGCCACCGAGCCGCCACAATCGCAATTATCTAGCCATTATCCCAATCCATTGCATATCCAACCCCAATAACTAAAATTTAAAACCAATCCACCTCTTTAACCCACATGGCCAAACTGCTTAATCAAACCATTTAAATCTATCATCTACATATCAACCCAATAAATAAATACAAATAATTTCCTCTGACCTGCCACACAGTTATTGATCATTCTTAATCATTTATTTATCTGCCATACTCCCCAATTATTATTAACCACATGAAGATATTTAAATCAATCATCTATAGTATCAACCCTCATAATTATCTGTTATAAACTAATTCCCCAAGATTCCTTCACCAGCTTTCATCCTATTTTTAATCACTTCAATTACTTTAGAAAATTAACAATCATATATACATCTATCTGGTATCAACCCTAATAATTATCTATTATTTCAATCAACAATTATGACGCCTAAAAATATGTAAAATAAGATGTTTTGCCTCACATGATCCATCTATATGAATCCCCCTAGATGATTGTTCAATAAAGAGGTTTCACTTAGCTATCTCTGATTTAACCCTCACTCTATATTATATAAAACCTGATAAATGTTTGATATATTATCCCTTTCCTATTCCGCCACCCTCAATAATTCTTTGCTATCTCTATTATTCTAAGCCACACATCATATTTCCTTAGCTATTTCCATGAATTATCCCTTTGTGCACATGATGCATTGAACTTAAACCAATATCTAACAATATGCTTTAGATAAACCTCACCACACTGTATAGCTGATATCCTTCCTTGGCTGGGTTAACTAGAGATGTCCTCTAACTCTTCTATTGTTATATAAATTATGTACTATAAAGCTCTAAAAACTCATCAATAGATTATGTAGCTGCAATACCTGCTGACCACTCAATAATACTCTCCCTGCAATAAACTCTAAAGATATTGAACTATCTTAGATGGATCTACCCAACTTAGCTGCCTGTATAGAAAATGTTCCAGTATCTTTATATCTTCTCCTTACCTGCATAAGGGAAGAAAAAATAATTCCTACACATAACCTCCCTCATATTCAATAAAAGGATTTACTTTCTGTAGCTCTCAATTTTACCAGTTGTAACTACAGGGCTCTTTAACCAAAATCAATGCTCAATAATCCCCTTTATTGTCTCTACTTAACTCTACTTGTTTAATCTGCTTAATAAGGAAGATAAAGTTTCATATGTGGTGTTAACAATGATACTTTAATATCACAACCTGGATAAAAATCCAAGACTTTCATATCATTTCACCCAAGTTCATCCACTTACTGGAGTATTCCTCATCTCACAATACACGGAGACAATTTTTTGGGGATTAAATTTCTCTGTCAAGGCGGGGATCCATGTAAAAGGATATGGCATTCCCACAATTTTCACCTAGATTATAACTTTATAGGGGTCATTTCCTAGTACTGATCAGGTCTTATTATGTCTTCACCTGCTCTTGAGAATATAATATGTTATAACCACTGTTTATTTTGGACAGAATCCTCTCATAAACTGAGGTCAGATCCTCCTTCCTTAATGCTAGAGAATCACAGCTACCATGCTTAGATATAAAATTTAGAGATTGTGCATTATTAGACTTAACTTTTGATTTCTGAGTTTCAATTCTAACCATTCCACTTGAAATTAAGTTTAAGGGCAGTCTGCCCTTGTCTTTTGGCCTGGGGACCCTTTCCCTTCACCTGTGCAAGGTAGTTGGGTGTATTTAAGCATGACCCCTCAATTTCAATCCAATTTAACACTATAACAATTTCCTTGAGCTTTAAACTTGATTGACTGTTCTCTACACTGTGGATATCAATTATCCCTGTACATCTGCCAGCTCAGCTCCACCAGAGCTCTACCAGGAAACTTTATTTGTGTAACCCAGTAAGCTGAAAAGTATGCCTTATGCAGAGATCCTTGTTGCTGCCTTGCCACCCAAGCAATTGATTCTATCCCCCTAGGATCCTTTATTCATTTCCAGGCCAAAAAGGTTAAGCTTTGATCCACCAACTTTTAGGCATGTTGGCTATATGAATCTTTAAACCAAGGGTGAGATCAGGTGGTTTGACTGCAAAAGATCAGCCCAATCTTCACAACTGAGATCATCTCAAAATATACACCACAGTAGGCCTCCTGATCAAAATGTTCTGTCTGGGGATTTTGCCCATATAATCTGTAGACCAGTAGCTGCCATTGTGAAGACCATGTGGCATATAGTACCAGCTTATTGGACTGGACCATGCTTAAAAGACATCTTCTTGTCCTTCAATACATCTCCCATTCATAGTGGCATGATGCCAATCATAAACCAACTGGATTACTGCTGGTGTTTCAGGATTATATGGCATATAGTCCTTGGTTTGGGAGAAAAATTGATCAAGGTTTGTAGGCCCATGATCCCATCTAAACCCATCAAGAGCATGCTTCCGTATGGCGCCTCCTGATACACTTCTTTTTAGGATCAAGGCAAGCAGATATTGAGCTATATACTGAGATCACCTAAGCCCATGTTCTGACTTCTTTGTACATAAATAAGTTCTAGGTTGAAGATGTCCTTTTAAATCTGATGAAAGGCTTCAGTACATCTAGACAGCGTGAAATATAGACTGATTAATGAATACCATAGGCCAGGCTGCCTATTTATAGGATGGTGTAAGCTGAACCCAAACAGCAATGAGCACCACAAAGATTCCAGGTTTGGTATGATATCAAAGACAGCCAATCAGGATAGGAAGAATGTTCAATAGGAGGGGCATTTGATTAGGTAGCTACCAGGAGCTTTCTAAAATATACAGGGATGAGGATTTCACAGTTTAAAGGGTATAGAGACAACTGGAAGACTAAAATTAAGCTGGTATTTATATTTCCTTGAACAGTATGCAGCATCTGCTAGATTTCATCCAATAAAGAATAACCTTTTATGGGATCTATTCTACCTTTCTTCTGGAGTGTCCTGTGAAATAAAGAATGTAGATTATATTGGCTTTCAAAGGCTAACTCTGCTGCGGGAAATCCTATAGCTTTGAAGTTTCAAGAAAAGTCACCACTCTTCCCATAATCAGCCTGGCCAGGTTACAAAACAAATTGGTTGATCCAGAAGGAATTTATCTGTAAAAGAGCTGCTGAGTCATCTTCCCAAGTTCAAGCTTCAATGGCAACTGTCATCTTAATCTTTTCTACTCTTATGGGGAATGATCAAGTTTAGGTATCCCTTGCATCACCAATTTCTCATCTGTTAATCCCTTACCATATATGCTTGTTGGGATGGTTAAATCCTCTTTCATCATCTTTAACCCCCATAAAAACCTTGCTGCAGTTTTTAAAGCATTATTAAAAATGTTCCTAGCTCTCTATATATTATTTAGACTAAACACTATGGCTTTATATGGCTTAGTTTACTGCATGGTACCTTTATGGACAAGACCCAGCAGCATCCACTCTTTGGGATACAGTAGATAACCCCAAGCTCTCTAGGAAAGCTATTCTCTGATGGTATAGCTTTAAAGCTGATATTTGGATTCAGCTTCATGCCTTGCTTTTACAAAAGGTCTAAACCCCATCAGGAAAAAGTTCAGCAATTTTTCAGCCATAGAAGACATCAAACCAAGCCAGCCTAAAGGAAGCATAATCACCCCAGAAAAATCAAATGATGTCAAAGCAGAATATAAAACTAATGGGGTTATCTTGTTTGACGGTGGATTTGAGCTCCCTTCTATCTAACTTTGATCTCAGCATATTTTTTGAGTTGACTTTTTTTATTTAGGCCGGCTTTATTTGGTTTATAATTGCAGCTGGGGAAGCTGCTGTATAGACCTGGTAGCTTTAGAATGAAAGGTCTGGTGATAATAACCAATGTGCAAGTTGTTTTAGAGGCTGGTTAAACAGCAATCTATTTATTTATCCGGGTTGTTTTAGTAAAAAAGATCAATTCAAATCTCCAAGGGTGGGCATAAGTATCACTATAAGCCCCTCAGGATTTTAGGGCTGATCAATAAGAAAGCTGTGGATTATAAAGCTACCCTTGATATATCCAAGCTGGATATGCCCCTACCAGCTTACCCCACCTAGGATTTAGCCATCATATGTATTCAATCAATGCCACTGAACTCCTCCTAATTTAAAGGCAAATTGAACCTAAAACAACCTACTTTAGCGCATTTTTATCATCTCACCACAGAATCCCATTTAATTTTAAGTGCTCTTTTATACATATAAAACTTCTAGGCTCTACTCCCAGCAGCTTTACCATCAGCAGAAAACTAGATTCACCTTGCTCTTCTGGAGATTTCCAATCAAGTTTCTCCAGCCTTTTCTTTAAATAAATTAAGTCTTCAGGTTTAATATACCAATCAACCCTTTATTTACACCAAGAGCTATATCATAAAAATGTATGATTAATCATGATTTTTTTCTGAAGCCCATATAAGGTTTGAAAATATTTGTTTAAATTAAACCACCCTAACAGGTTTCCTGCAACTTATTTCAACCCCAAAAGTAGAGATCCATGACCATTTTTATACCTAAAACAACCCCAAGGAAGCTTATATGTACTGATTAAGGGGTGGGGTGATTCCTAATCAAAATTAGGCTATCTCAAGCCAGAATCCCCCTGTTAGACTACCCAACAAATAGCTCCTCCAAGGAGATGTACCCAGGACAGCCAAGTGAAATCCATCAGCCCCACAAATGTATTTACAACTGCCTAGAAGGATTCATTGCTCATGTAAGCAGACTTAGTACAATTATTATCTTAATTTCATATAAACATCAAGGGTTAGGTCCACCAAACTAGATGGTCCCATATTTTTATACCCCATATTCTCTAAGGGAACATAATACAATCAACAAATCCCAGCATTTTAGCCCTGGGATACAAATTCCAACCACAGGAAAGTAAATTTCCTCATAACTACTCCACCCCCATCACCAACTAAGAATTCATCCTGCATATAGCTTCTTGCCCCCAGGTGCTGGTATGGGATCCCTGTTAACTATTCTGATTAGCCACAAGCTTTAGCATGGACATGGATTCCGCCTTCTATTAAAAAATATGTGTTTCCACTTCAAGATTCAATAGTTTTATACCAGGGGGAGGGGGAAATATATTTTTAGTAGGCCTCAAATATTTTCTGATACCAGAGTTAACACTAAAGGGGTTTATCACCCTGTCTCTCATCCCACTTTTAAGCTCCATGGAAGACCTGTGGGTGGCAGTACCCTGTTTAATTCAAATAGTGCCTGTACCACCGTTGCTAAGATTTTGGGGTGTAGGACTCTACAACCCATTCTACCAGTTCTGGGGCTTAACAGAAGTCCCTGAGATTATCCACCCCAGAGAGATTGGAGTGAAGCTACTACCTTCCCAGCATATATAGCTATTAAAAAGTCTAAGATCAAGCCAGAGCAAGGTGCTGCAATTCCATGAGAAACTTTGCAGAGCAATATGGTTTATTTGCTGGGTGGGTGATCTCAAACTGCTGTGATCTGGGGCCAGGGGTAACCATCTAAGCAGCATGGTGTCCCAAACCACTTTTAAAAGAAAATTTTATTTTTAAGGCCCCAGATTGAGAGCCATCATTATATGTTGCCCAGAACTCAGATAAGCCACATGCCCATATGCATATAGGCATCATAAAATCCATCTCAAGTGTGTTATAGTCTTTCTTAATTACCTTTGGGTAAAGGGATGTGATATCTGAATTTTTCAAAGGTTTCTCTAGGTAATATTATCTTGGGCTCTTTTTACTGCCTTTTAGGGCCTTTATTGGTCAGGATTAATCAACCTGGGGTTACTGCAGGCTTTAATGGATCTAAAAATGTAAATATGGCTAGTGCAGAATTCTCGCTCATCCAGGACCCCAATTTATATCCTTGGGTTGGTTGGAGGTTTTATCAAAGGTTCATCTCCCACCCAGAATATATCTTTAGATAGTGAATGGTCTGGTATGAAACAGGTTAGATTAATTTATAAATAATTCTCCATAGATTTTATAGCAGTGTAATGACTTTTACAAGGAAAACCATACAGAAACCTTCAGGTCATGTCCAATACATGCAGTGATGATTATGGGGAGGTGAAACTTAAACAAGCTCATCTTAGCCTTTGATCAGGTTGGTATTGACTAAATGGAGTTTACTTTGGGCAAGATATAAGCCCATAGCTGAGAGATAGTGGCAAAAATAATGTCAGTTTTTACCGCCATTGAGCCCTCACCATCTAACCTGTTCATTACCTGGGGATTCTATGAGTGCTGGTGGTAATTTAGCTGCTGCTCTTTTCTTTCCATCCATCAAAATTATGTGCAGTTAGCCCTTTACATCTCATGCAATGGGGATCTAAGATGCTTCAAGATCAACAGCAAACTCTTTGCTGATAATATGGATATGTTTCAATCATTGTCCCTTAGCATTATTAGCTATAGAGTCTCTCATGGTTAAATTGATCTCAGAATATTTTTACAATAATAACTTTAATCTTATGTAACAACCCCCATAATGATCAGTGTACCTACCAAAAAAGTCTGAACCACTTAGTATAATAGTATAAGTCCAGGGGGATTATATGATATGTAAACCTTTTCTGAAAGCTTTACCTGGATAGATTTATTTTGTTTACAGAAGCTATGGATTTAACCCCAGAATCTTTTGACTCCTGATAAAGCCTTGTGATGAGTTTTTGGTCAAGAGATCTGGGTTACAGTTGTACAATAGTCATGATTTGGGGTGAATGGGCCTAAGGTACTGGGTTAAGTGTATAAAGTATTTGATAAAGCTCATTTATTTTCATTATTAAACATTTTCTTTCTCTTAGAGCCATTTTCATAGCTTAGCTTTAAAGCCTGGAGAAACCCCCTTTTAGAAAATATCATGCCTGATATAGATAAAAACATGCTCTTTTCAGTGGTGAATATATTAAGCACATAGCATAGCCTTGGTAGGACCTATGATCAATTAAACTCTTTCCAGGACTATAGATTATCAGGATAGTATACTATTAAATACAGAACATTCATTTAGATTTCTGAAGATGACAATAGCTTTATATAAAGAGCTTAAATAGGCTTGATTATCACTTGGATGGAAGCTTGCCTTTTAAGTACCAGTGCCGTCTTTGAGGCTACAAAAATAGTGACTATCCCTTTATCATAGATATGATATCTTATATTGTCATCAAGGGTTGCTAATTCTCATAGGCTTCTAGGGGGAAGCCCACCAGGGGTTTTTATCCATATGAACCCCCAAGTTATGCTTTTTGGGTATCTACCCCTATTTTTTAGTGTTATCCCTAATGAAAATGTAAAGGATATGAAATGCTAATATTTTAAATCTCCCTTAAAATGCATGCCTGTCTTTAGATGGCATCTATCTGATTTGAGCCCCCTAGTGATTTTAAATTATTGTGCTATCAATGCACCCAATTTACATGCACATAACATCATTTTTAACGTGATGCCATGATTATTCTTGATCTTATATGAAGAACTTCTGAAGCAACCCTTAGCAACTTGGGATCCTGGATGATTTTTCCTGCTGATTTTATGTCTGGGAAAGCTAACCCAATGAAATTATTTCTGCATTGAAATGGCTGAGAGCTGGTTGGTGGTTGCAGCAGCTATCAAGGTTAACTGGATACCTTTTCAGTACTGGCAGGTGATTTGGCTCTATAAAAATATGCTTCCAAGTTAAATAGGGGATCTTTAAACTACTTCATAGAGCTTTAATTAAAGGTTGAAGGTGGGAAGGGCAGGCTCTATGCCAAAATTATGCTCCAAAGCCAAGTGATAATTATGATCAAATAAAGAGGGATGATAAGGAGCATGATGGATCATAATTAATCATGATCTAATCAAATAATTGTTGGCTGTTTTCATATCAGAAACTATATAAATTTATGAAAGATGGGGAGATAATAAATAAGAACCTAAGTAGATTTACAGTAACCCTTTCTAGTTCTTTGGTTATATAGACCTTTATTAGACTGATTATTGAGACACAAGATATTGAATTATCCTGTGATGAGATAGGCTGTCTCTTTAAGACCAATCTTATAGCTTTTTAATATTCAGATGCAAGTCTAGAAGCTTCTATTAGATGTACTTCCAACTTATCTTCTTAGCTTTTGATATATAATAACTCTTTTTAAAGCGGATGTGGTACCTTAAAATGCAAGATCTCATTGCAATATTTTCCTGGGAGACATGGTCAAAGTTGAATTTTGGGGGATTATGTCATGTTTAAATAAACTTTATAGCTTCTGAGGGCATCATGATTGCTGGGGTACACTTGATAATTCTTCATCCCAACCTGGATGGGGATGATAAAGCTATACCCTCAATATAAGCCTTGGCCTGCTGGATCTTATCCTGAATCCAAGGTTCACTGATTTTTGGAATTGAACCCATTACACTACTTAATTTGGCTTAAAATTTGGCCATCTGCTTATATTATTTGCTCCTTAGATTAAGTGAAAATATCTAGTTTCAGCTCAGACTAATTATAGCGCCTTCAGGTCTGTCTAAGCTTTAAAGATCTTCAAAGCTTTCACTGACTAGGAGTTGATTGGCTTCAGAATCAAACAAGGAGCTTTCTTATTGATAGCAGAGATGAAATGATAAGATTTCCAATCAATTTAATTTTATCAGCAAGGGTCAAGTTAATAGAGGGAGATTGGATCAATCTAAATGTAAAAATATATTGCTATCTATATATCACAAGCCTTATCAAAGAAATAGCTATGTATTTCAAAGCCACCCCCTTGAAATTTTAAGAGCTCTGAAGGTTAGTGCACATAAATATAAATGATGGCAACTAGGGATGAGTTATCATAAATAATAGGTTTTTTTTAGGAAACTTCTCACTATAAGCTGGATGAGTGTCATTGTAAAAGATATCTGTACAAATTCTGGAACAATTTTGTGCTGAAAGTCCCCCTCACCCAATAAAGATTTCAGGCTGTGAAGGTTGCTGCTTAAATTCCTCACTTCAAAGGCATTGGGTCTACTGTAAAAAGTGGATGTCATTGATGGATGATCAAATTATTATGGATGGTTGATCTTCAGAAGATATCCTGATTAGCTTCAACTTATTTTTTCCTGGTAAATCTATACATCATGTTATTAGATCTCCAGGATCCCCCTGCATAAGTCTTTGGCATAAAAATCTATAGTGAAAACCTTTTAAAGGATAGTGGCTTTAACAAAGCCACATTCCATTGCTGTCCAGATTTGGTTCCAGCAGCACTTCTACAAACTTTCTTTCTGTACTATCTAATCAAACAGATATCTCACTGGTCTGAAGGGAGTGAAAGCAACCTATTACATCAAGCTTGAGAAGCCTATGTAAATTGACTGGGGATACACTTACAGTAGTTTTAAAAGCTATGGCAACAACCAAAAATACTTCATATTTAAACAAAATGATTTCAGATTTAAGCAAAATTCAACTCTCAGGTTAAAATATACACTCTGTTAACAGGGTTTATTGGTGTTAATGGGCAAAATGAGTCAACACAGAAAAGAAGTGCACACACGTAAAGCAAAACTATTCAAACTACAATCTAAAATACATTGATTCACAAAAAATGGTGTGAATTGATTTTTGGTGTACATATATTTAATATGTGAATCAGTGACAAAATACACCAAATAAAGGTGAGTCAAAACTCAATCCAAAAACAAAACATGATAGGAACTCACTATGTAAACAAAATCACTCACTCAATGTATGAAATGGATTTTAATCAAGAATGATACCAAAGTATCTAAAATAAGACACAAGATCTGAAACATAAATTTAAAAATATTGTGTTGGATGCTTAATTTGGCGTGAAATCTTAGAAAATGGGTGGAAATTATTTCAGGTATTCTAAAATGGGCGTTGTAAACCAGAAACAACTAATTAAGAAATAAAAAAATCTATAATTGGGATATTGGGTGAGGAAAACTCTAATTAGATATCCATATTCAAATAAAAGCAAAAATTAAAGTTAGGGAGTAACTTAGTTGAGTTCCACCTAGTATATTATTAAATTTTGAAACAGAGAAAACACAGCAACAGAGTAACAAGCACCTGTTGTGCACTGCAGTCGCGGTTGCCCCACGGGTCAAAGAATAGAGTTAGTGCAACCCAAATGCCTACTCAAGGAGGAGATGTGAGAGGAGAGTTCCATAGTGATGCTGCACTGACACAGCCGGTTCAAGGAGCACAAGCTGCTAGGGTGCGGAGCATCAACCCTTGGGTCCCCAAGCTGACCCAGAAGCCCACCAAAGTTACCACAACAAAAATGGTTAGAAATAAGGAGGTAGAACTTACTTTGTATGTGTTTGATGTTATATACCAGCAAGAGTTGGTCCCGTCAGCCATGCTGGAGAAGGTGAAGCCTGTACTTTATACTAGCTATGAGCACTATGTCAGTGATGGCAATCAGGAGGATGACAAGGAGCCCCAGTTCTACCAAACCAATGAGGGACAGCTAGTGCTCAAGAAGGTTGCAGCCTTCTACAACAAGGTGCCCATGCCTTGTGTGCCAGTCATCAATCAGGATCCCAGTTCATCTGAGCCCACTAAGCCCGCTCAAAAGCGCATCCCTGACATCAAACACATCATCCTGCTTAAGATAATGTGTGAATTGGGCAATTAAAAGGCAGCTGCAGCCCTTGTTAGAGTGGATCCCAAATACGCCAGCAAGACCTTTAACAAGTTCATTAACATGGGTTGAGTCCTTGCTGCAGAGAAATCCATGTGCGTTTCTACCATGCTCAACAAGGAGCACAAATGGGCAATCCACCAGTGGATAACCCAGAACTGCCATCTTGAACTGGCAAATATACAGGCCATGGTTAAATCTACTTTTGGGATTGAGGCCTCAATTTCCTTTTACTATCATCTGCTGAAGGGGATGTGCGTTTCCTGGAAAAAGCTCGGGGTATCTCCCTATAATAGAAACAGTCCAACCAACATTGAGACCCAGAAAAACTACGCAGAGGCGTACACTGCCCTCAAAGCCAAGGGAACAGTCAAATTTTACTATATTGACAAATTGGCATTTGCTTTGTCTATGCACAATGCATATGGCTATGTACCCAAAGGCTCCAATGACAGGATGGCTTAGTGTGCTGCAGTCTGCGCCACAGCCTATTTGATGGTGGCTCTCCTTGGTCTAAATGGGGTTAAGCTGTACCAAATGATACTAGGCTCCCACAATAGCTGGACCTTCCTATCATTTCTCTGATTAGTCCAGGAGCACCTGAGGCGCACAAGCCTGGGCTTCACCAATGTCATTGTATTGGACAACATTGGTCTCCATAAGGTAGCTGACATTCTTGAGGAATTCCCAATGATTGACACCAGCATTGCTGTGGGCCCCCAGCAATTGGCCACGGCAAATTTGCGCCTTCTCTTCCTCCCTGCCTATTTGCCCTTTCTAAATCCCATCAAGGAAGTCTTTGGGTGGCTAAAGCAAGTTGTCAAGCAAGGAACCCCAACTGGAAAAAAACCTGTTTAATTTGCTGCAGGCCAGGATCCACACCCTCCCAGCTGAGACTGTGGCCAAATTCTATGGCCACACTGATTTGTTCATCCCCGCGTGCCTTGCCAAATAGCTAATCAATTAAAGGCTTAGCTTGTCTGACTTTTTTATATTCTCTAGTTTACTATTCAAGATTTATTAATTATCATTTTATATTTAGATGTTTCCAAGCCCACAATCACATTCACCAGGACCATCAATGAAGGTTAGTAATTTATTTATTTATAATCATTTTTTATTGTGGCATCTAAGGGTATCCCAAACGCTTGGTACTGGATTACACAAACACATTAATATCACTTTTGGCAAATAAATATAAAAATCAAAATAAAAAGTTAAATGTAAAGTGTACAAATTAGAAGTAGATTTTATTGACATATATTATTATGCTTTTATTAAGACCTTCTCTTGGATTTATTTTGAAAATCTTGGTTGCTAAAATAAGACTTTAAAAAAATTATTTATAAAATAAAAATAATCTAGAGTGTATAATATGTTTATTGATATATAGAAAAATTTAAGAGCGCCTATAATGGGTTCTTTTGTATGTACCCACCCTGCAATGGAGGTGGCACACAACCTCCACCACCACACCGTGGATGGTGAATACATCCTTATTAAAATACTCCCACCTGCTGGTGAAAGGCAGAATGGTCAGGTGGGAGTGAAGCAGCAGCTTCTCAGGTGGGGCCGCAAACCCATATATCCCAGCCAGGACCAGGGCGTCCTGGATAACGTGGTCAACCAAGTTGTAACCCAGGGGGACCTTCTTCCAGTCCAGGGAGAGCCTGGCCTTGTCAATTCCTAGGAGGACCCCATCAAGATCCTCCAAGCTGGCACCCATTCTGAAGTAGAAGAGATACCGCAGGTAAACCACCAGATGAAGCCTTTGCCCAGCAAAGGCTTCAGTAAACTTGAACAATTTATTAAAAACTGCACTTATCTTCTTTTCATGCTTTGTCTTCGCAAAGGTCAGCTCCATTGCTTGTGGGACCCCCGTCTTGTTGTCACTCCATGCCAGCCCAAAGTCTGCCAGGAGAATTTTGGTTTTCTTTGCGGCTGTTGCATCTGCAACAGCTGATTTCCCCACTGCACGCCCAAAGTTCTCAAGGAGATAGGACAGGGTGTGCTCCACCAGGAAGCAGAAGCAAGCAGCTGCATGGGCCCGGCCCATCTCTGGTAAATTCTTGAATGGGAGCGTCGCCAGGACGTCCCAAACAAGCTCAATGGAGTTTACACAGTAAACTTCACTGAGGACTACCAGGTCAAGGCAGACCAATTACGCATCATTGTAGGCAGTAACTGCCCACTTGGATGCCCCCTTGGCATGCGTAAGCTGGCAACCTCCAGAATTAACTCATACAGAATGGAACATCCTCCATGTCAACAATTTCAAAAATTGTTTTTGCTTTATCTTTTATAATTTCAAAATAAAAGCTCAAAATAAAAATCAAACATTGCTTCTATTATCAGTGTCAATTATTTAATCAAGAAAAAATATTTTTTAGTATTGAAAAAGGAGAAAACATTTTTGACAATTGTCAACTTGGAGGATGTTTCATTCTGTATGAGTTAATTCTGGAGGTTGCCTGTAAGCTCAGCCAATGCCTCCCGCAACATCAGAAAGGACCTGTGGACCCTGTCTTTGAGCTCCCGCAAGACAGGGGGGACAGATAGAGCTGTTTAGCCACGTGAGTGGCATAATTCAAATAGAATGTGGGGGGGGGACAAAAGGAAACAGGACCCAGCGGAGTTCACCGTCAATGTTTTCTAAAAAAGGTAAGTATTTTGGAATTTCTATTAATTATAATTTTTTATGTACCTTTGTGGGTTTCCTCCTTGCCAGTGGCTTTGGCAGGCTTTGCCATTCTTGGCGCAAGCAATTGCGCTGGCAATTCAGTGTTCTCTTTCCTGGCGCGCTTTGCTGGCTTGAGATGTGCATACATCTCAGGGTCGTCTGTCCAGACAGACAGCACAGAGAGGGCAAAGGACTTGAGTTGCAAGCCATCAACCACTGTCTTCTGAATGTTGAGTAGGCACTCAATTTTCTTCTCAGGGGTGTCTGGTATTTTGGTCATAAGGGCCTTTGCAGACACTTTGTCTATTTTGTCCCCTTCAAGGATGGCAGACTTCACTCTGGCTTTGACCTTGCGGTCAATTTCTTTGATCTCTGCAATTACAGAGCCAAGGTCTTTAAGCAGCTTCTCCAATTCTCTCATTGATTTTTTACTAACCTTTTCATGAGTTTTTATAGCTTTAACCCCAATAAAATCTGTATAATTCTGATACTGTTGCATCTTTGTTTATTCCTGTTTGTTTTCCCATTTGCTACACTATCCCATCTTTTTATCCATTGTGTATATGTTTTATGCTCATCTCAATATGTGTTATTTGCTTTGTGTTACCATTGCTTCCATAATTTCCATATTATTTTTGGTGCTTTGCACAGCCCCTTGTGAAAATATTAACAACAATTTGGTGATTAGCTAAATTTGAATTAGAAAATTATAGGTTAATTGTTTTTAGATAAAGCTGTTACTGATCTGAATTCAAAGCCTTAATGATAAACTTTAAGCCAATCAGGAGCCAAGTGCTAAAGTGATTGTTGTGACATAAAGGGTCATTCAATAATTCTTTGATGCATGTGCACTGATTAATATGATTGGCTGGATCTTTTGACATTGTGCACCATTGCCTCTGTGGCACACAATGGTAAAAGATCCAGCCAATCATATTAATTAGCTCACATGCATCAAAGAATTAATGAATGACCCTTTATGTCACAACAATCACTTTAGCACTTGGCTCCTGATTGGCTTAAAGTTTATCATTAAGGTTTTGAATTAAGATCAGTAACAACTTTATCTAAAAACAGTTAACACTATAATTTTATAATTCAAATTTAGCTGATCACCAAATTGTTGTTAATATTTTCACAGGGGGCTGTGTTTGGGTACTAAAAATAACTGTGTTCTGGATCTAGATACACACCTTTGTAAATATATGATTTTATAGAAATAAGCTGAACATAAAGAATAAAACCAACTATAAACAAAGAGAACATAAACAATCAAAATTCAAAAAAAGATAATATAAATAGAAAAATTTTGATGACACGGGTTTATTGGGGTGGGGAAGAGTGATGATTAGTATGCAGAATAGCTTAGGAAGGAAGACATAGAGGAAGTGCTGGCCTGGGGGTCTGGGATTGGGTGGATGGGGCTGGAAGGTGGGGAGTGGTGGGGGTATAGGTAGGAGGATTGCGCATGATGGCTGCCATATAACACTTGTCATATTCCTTGTCTGTCATTGGCTGGATGGGCTGGTAGGTGGCAGTGGCATGATGTGGGAGGTGTTTATCCTTCCATGATTGGTTGCCCATGTTCACATAGAAGACAATTTGGGCAAACAAGTCAGCCATCATTTGGCAGCCAAAGAGAGAATTGTGGTCAAGGACCCCAATAGAGGTTGTTGAAAGCCTGAGGGCGGTGCTCCTATAGTGTGGATTCAATGATAAAGAAGACAACATCAGCCAGATGAATGTATGCGTGGCCAGCTGGGTACACAGAGGCCTGGTGCCTGCGTTTCTTGATGGCCTCAAGGGCAGTGGAGCTACCCTCCATCTGGTGGCTCAAGAAAACCTGATGCTTTGAATTTGAGCCATCCCAGGAGTCAAGTAATCCCCCAAGGGTGTGGCTGTACTTGTAGCCATCAGTGAAATCTGGGTTTGTCTGATAGTAGACAAAACCCTTGGCTGAAACAGCCAGGAATGCACCAATGAATGTCCCCTTCTTGACCTTCTTCCTCCCTTTTTGGGTGGCAGCTCTTCCTTGCGCGCCAAAATTATCAAAAGCTATGGATAGCTTATAGTAAGAGATGAAAATGATGTCATATGACAAACTTGTCAGGAATAAGACCAGGGTTGACTTGATGTCAATATCATACAGGGAATCCTCAGCGCCATCTCATTGATTGCCGGCAAAATTGGTAAGAACCCATATAAAAGCCACCTTTCTGTGCATCTAGAGCTGCACCATGCACTCAGAGACCCATATGTTATGGTGCATGAGCTGTTTGTGGACCTGGGTTAGGGGAAGCTTGGGGTCCTGCTGGAGGAGGTCAAGCATTATTGGGTATGCCTCATTGATTTGGGACTCGGGGGCCTTCTTTGGCTTCTTGGCTGTCCCAATAAGATTCCCCTTATTCATTAAGTTATTGAATTCCCGCATTATTGTGACTTGGGTGAATTGCAACTGGGCAGCAATCTGGTCCCATGAAAGACCCTGTAGGTTTAGTGCCACAATTCCCTGGAGAATTTGGGCGGTGATAATTTGTTGTTTGGGGCGCTGGGCCACGGGAGCTGAAGACTGATTAGCTGTAGAGGGGCAGGTTGGCTAGCAGCAGGAAGTTGTTCCAAATCAAGGTTGACATCCTTATTGATTGGTTGACAGACAGCTTGTGTGAGGGTGGGTACGGGAGCAGGGGCAGAGCTAGACGCTAAGTGACTCTCAAACAAGTCAAAGCCATATGGGTCAGGTACAGGTCAGCTTCCTTGTTACCCACCTCAAAGGCTTGGGTATAAACAGGTGCCTCCACGCCCTGAGCCTTGCCTCCATTGAAGTTGGCTTGGCTGCTGGCGCTGTTTGTTGTGTTCTGAGGCGAGGTACAAAGACACAACAGGAAATCCTAACCTTAGGATTGGATTCGTACTAAGTCTTGGTTAGATCACAGGGAAGGCTATGCAATTACCTTGTGGCCCTGGAAGATCAATCTCTACTAGTTGTGGCCAGAGAGAGGCGCGGAAGTACTGAAGACACAAAGACAAAAATGTGAATAGAACTTAAATTTTATTGGTGAATATGAAATGTAATATATAGTGGTTAGAAGTACCACAAAACACTACCAGGACAGTAGGATCACTTGCCACAAGCATGAGTGGGGCAAGTGAGATTTTCAGAGTCAAGAAACCAAAAAATTGTATTTCCTGATCCAGTCATCAACTCATTTTGAGAGGCAAAAGCAAAAGCAAGAGATTAGTCTTTGAAATGGCCCACCAAAGGCAAAATTGACACATGGTGAATAGCGGTATTCACAACATTGCCCTCCCCTAGATTGGCCTTAGGGGGGTGGTACTTGCGGAGGAACTTGGCATGCACTCAAACAAAAGGACAACCACTGGAGAGGAGCTTTAAAGTGTATTTGGACCCTTGTTTGAAGGTCACTTCCAAAGGGCCAATCCACAGAGTCTTCAATTTATGCGTGCGCCCACCCACTCTGTGTTGGTAGTAAAGAACATGGTTGTCAACATCAAATTCAGGCAAGGGGGAGCATCCAGCATTATTGGGAGAAAGTTCAAGCATCTTAGTCTTGTATGCAGAAGTGTAGGCAGTGGCCTGTATGCCAATTATGCGGTTGACTAGATCCTTAATGTGGTTGTCAGGATTCATGGCCTTATCAGAGGAAAGCAGGGGCCCCCCAAGAGCAATGGGGTAGTAGCCTCTTGCCCATACAGCATAGCAAAGGGGGATTAACCAGTGACACAATGTTTGCTAAGGCAATACACAAAGAGAGCAGTAGGTAATTATAGGTCCCAATTAGCAGTGTCAGAGTGGGTGAGCTTTCTCATGATGAAGACCAGTGTTAAATTTGTACGCTTGACGGCCCTATTGTTAGAAGGGTTGTAGGGGGCAGAGAAGAAATGGTGTGACCCCAAAGCTTTGACAACAGAGGTTATCAGCTTGGCATTGAAGTTAGTCCCATTATCTGAGAGCAACACTTGAGGACAGCCATGGTGGTAGAAAACATCTTGTAACAGGAAGGCAGCAGTTGTCTTAGCTGTGATGTCCTTTGTAGGGCAAGCCTCTACCCACTTGCTGAAGTGATCAACAGCAATCAGGATAAAACAACACCCAGAATGTGAGCGGGGGAGAGGACCTACTGCGCCAATGCTGACAGTATGAAAAACATGTTGAGGGGGAACTAATTTGAACTCGTGGGCAACAGCTCAAGGCCTCTGCAGCTGGCAGTTGTGGCAAATAGCTATGACATCTGGGATTAGCAGGTGAAGTTTTTCCCATAAGTGATTCTTCTGAAGCCAGCCAAAATTCTTAGCAATGCCTCCATGCCCAGTCTCTTTATGAGCTTGTGACACCAACAAGAGGCAAAGACTGGGTCATACATAGGACAGATACTGATCTTGTACCTTTTTGAAGAGTTGATTGTTGCGTATGAGGGTATCTTTGGATAGCTTGGACAAAGCCAGCTGGACCTCTTCTGTTTCATTCTCCCAAGAAGAAGGGTATCCAATTAGTTTGTACAACTGGTCAGCCTCTGCAGGATGTAAAGCAAGAATGGGCATTCTGGATAGCCCATCAGTGTTCTGATGTTGAATCCCAGGGCAATGGAACACAGTGAAGTTGTAGCCTTGCAGACGTAGGGCCCATCTAGCTAAGCACCCTTCTGGCTCCTTAAGTTGTTGTAATCATTTAAGCAAAGCGTGGTAAGTGACAACTGTGAAATGAGTACTATACACATAGTGGCGGAACTGTTTGACTGCATGCAGCACGGCAAGACACTCCTTCTCTGTGACACTATAATTCTTCTCATGCTTGTTTAGTACGTGGGAAGTGTAAGCCACAGGATGGTTTACACCCTTGTTGTCTAGTTGGGCCATAATAGCTTCAATAGCAAGATTTCTAGCGTCAGTGTATAGGATGAACTCCTTATCATAGTTGGGATACACTAAGATAGGCGCCTCTTTGAGTTTTTGCTTAAGGGTTTCAAAGGCTTGCTGTTGACTGGCGGTCCATTCAAAAGGAATATTATGTAAAAGCTGGACTAGAGGTTCACTAGTATTGGCAAAGTCAGGGATAAACTGTCTGTAGTAGCCCATCATCCCTAGAAAGACTTGTACCTCTCACAGGTTGGTGGGCAGAAGCATTTTGTCAATGGCCTCAACCTTCTTAGTCATTGGGCAAATCCCTGTCTGGGTTACTTCATGGCCCAAGAATTCAAGGCACTCTTTGAAGAAGGTGCACTTGGAAGGTTTTAGTTTTAGTTTGAGGCCAGCTTCTCAAATTTTTAAGAACACCTCTTTGAGATGAGCCAGGTGGTTGGTGAAGTTAGTGCTGAAAACTGTTATATTATCCAAGTATACTAGGACGCACAACAACTTCAAGTCTCAGAGGATGGAGTCCATGGCCCTTTAGAAGGTGGCTGGGGCATTGCAGAGTCCCTGCAGCATGCAAGTAGGCTCAAAAAGCCCTTCAGATGTAATGGGCGCGGATTTTTGGCAATCCTTGGGCAACAGATCAACTTGCCAGTATCCAGATACCAGATTCATTGAGGAGAAAAACTTAGAGCCTCCAAGACGTCAGAGAGCATCATTGATACACGGCAAGGGGTATGAGTCCTTGATCAAAGAGTTCAATTGGTAATAGTCCATCACAATATGATGAACTCCATCTTTCTTATTTAAGATGAGTAGCAGGGATGCCCAAGGACTTTGGGAAGGTGCCAGCAGCCCAGCGTCCAACAGTTGTTTGAGCTCTTTAGATACCTGGGTGTCCTCTACGCGGCTGCAACAATATGGTTTAGCACGGAAGGGAGGAGCGTTGCCAGTGTCAATCTGATGGATAACGCCTTTGGCTAAACCATAGTTGGTACAGTCCTTTGCAAAGATATCAGAAAATTGGTCTAGAAAGTCTAGCACCTCTTTCTGTTGAACCAGGGACAGCTTTGGAAAGTCTTGCGCAGTGAAAAAGGATAGAACTTGGGGATCATCCTCAGGTAAGTTAAAATCTTGGAATGTGCCAAAGGAATGAAGAGACAGGACATCAGGAGTGCTCAAAAAGTTGCCATATCTGACAACCTGCCCCCTAGACACAGTCATGGGGAGTGCAGTCAGGTTGGCTACCAAAAATTGAACAGGGTCCTTATGGGAGACATCTAGGATTCCAGGAAAGAGATAAGGTTTGTTGCGCCCTAAAGAGGGGGGAGAGTACAACTCCAAGAAGGTTCATTCAGGTAGTTCATATGATATCTGGGAGTCTAGGATGGCCTGGGAGCCAGGGGGAATGGTGACAGCAGACGTGGCTAGGAGAGGAATCCCTTCAGACGCAGGTCAAGCCATGGGTGGACATTTCATGTTTGAAGAGTGGGTGTGATATTTGAGGTTAAAAACCCCAGTGGAATATTCCAAGGCACATGTCTTGAGATGTTTTCCGGAAACTTTAACCGGCTCTTCAAAGATCAGAGGGACTTTTTATCCCAGAATAGAGAGGTAACCATCTTTCAAGTTGATTATCCCATTATATTCCCTAAGGAATTGAGTGCCAACTAAGAGATTGTAACTCTTGTTTTCCAAGACAACTGCTGGCGCAGCTAGGAGAAGCTTGCCAAACTGCATGGGTAGAGCGGAGTACGCCCCTATGGCGCGGGGCATAGACAGTCCAGCTGTGCCATATGACTGGTGATAATTAAGGTCAGGGGAAAGTTTGAGTTTCTTCAGTTTGGAGGAGACAACGTTGACTGACAAGCCAGTGTCTAAAACGGCCTTGATCTTCACTTTTTGAATGGATATCTCTACTTGAGTGGTAGTGCAACCAAAGGATGGAAGGACAGCCAAGATATCTTGAGCCTCTGATATTTCCTTATCCCACTTCTCAATCATGTATCTTAATCCTGGGAACTCCTTATAAACAGTTTGGAGAGGGAGCAAAACAGATACATTCTCAAAGACAGCGTCAGCAACCTTGGCAGCTTCTTCTGACAACTCCACTAGAGCGGGGGGCCTCTTAGCCTGAGTGAGGTAAGGGCAAGAGACAACTTCTTTGGCTTCTTGCAAAGGCTTAGCAGTAGTTGTAATTTTTCCTGATCATAATTTATAGGGGACTGTAATGGTTTCAGGAACAACCAGGACAGAGTACCCATATGCATCAGCGTCGTCAGTATCAGAGTCATCCAGGTCAGAGTTGTCAGAGATTTTGTGGAACAATAGGAGGATAGGAGGAGCCTCATTATCAGCAGGCTTGGAGTCAGATATAGAAGGAGGGATAGAAAGAGACTGGGAAGAATTGTCAACTGAGAGCGTCTCTGCCTCTAGGTTGACTGTTCTTTTCCCGCCTGTTCTTTTGGATCAGCTCCTTCAACTCGTGGGTTGGTGCAGACTTGAGAATGGTGACCTATCTGACCACAGTTGTGGCAACCTTGGCGTTGAGGAGGATTTTGCAAGTTCATGGTAAGAATGTGAGGACCACAGGAAGACAAACCAGAGTTAGAAGCAGCTCAACTTTCCCTAACAACTGCTCCAGAATGGGTAAGGTGCATGTCCTGCAACAGCGTCTTTATTCTCTTCATAGAGGAAAGCATAGCTTTATGGGCTTTGAAGTGAAGTCACAGAAGATGGTTAACTTTGAGAGCTTGAGCGCAAGCCATGTAAGCTTCATGGGCTGTCAATTGTCTGCTCATTATCAGTTGCTGTCCTTCCATGTAGAATCTGTCTGCAAACTTGGCTAGCGTCTCTTTAGGCTTGAAAGCAATGTGCATAAAAGCGTCCTTTTTTACTTCCAGGCTAAAGTCACCACCAAACTTGTCAATCAGAAGCTGCTTCATATCTTCCCACGTCTCAATGGTGGGTAGTTCAGGCACCACCACCTCCTGGTAAGTCAGATGTAGACATGTCAGAATATGTTCTTTCTTAACCTTTTCAGATGCTTGTCTCATGGCAGTTTTGTAGATAGTTAGGAAAAGCTGCAATGGTTGAGGTTCTGGGGTTGAAGACTTGCTTAAAGGTAGGCTTAAAATGTGCTTCTGGGTTTGGATCACCATTGTTGCTATCAAGAACGTTTATACGCGGGAAAAACTCTTCTTCAGATTCAGAGGGGGCTGTCTAGCCCATAGCTGACAAACACTCTCTTCAAGGGTAGTCAGAGTCTCAACAGCATGGTCACCCGTATTGACAGATTGAGATGTCTGTTGTGCAGTAGCATCTAGGTGTTGACCTTGGGTGATCACTACTGTGGAGAGCTCAGCCAGTTGAGAAGTAAGGGATGGCCCTACTGAGAGACAAGGGGCAAACCTGTTGTTCACAGAGTTGATCAAGTCATTCATCTCTTGTACGTCTCTATCCAGCTCAGTATGGTCCTGCTTCAAATGATCTACCTCGTTATCTAGGGCAATTAGTTCCCTAGCACATTGGATTCAAGTGGCTCCTGGTAAGTCAGGGCATCAACCATCTTTGTCAATAACCCCAACTGGACTAGCAGCAGTTGCCATCATCTCACGTAGGGCAGCAAGTTCTTGCTGTAGCTCCGCAATTTGAGCAGTCAACTCAAGAACCTGGGGGTCAGGTTGAGGCGCCTCAGCAGGACATCCTTGACTGCAAGTAGTTGTATGTAGCTCTTGAATAGCATCCCATATTCTCTGCTCTTAATCTGCCAAGTCATCAGAAGGGGGAGAGGGCGGAACATCTGGCTTGGGCGTAGCTAATTCATTCACTTGACTCTGGAGTTTGGCTATAGCAACAGCAGTGGCAGCTCTCTCTTGATCAAACACTGTACTGAGTTCATTAAGGCTGTTAGCAGCAAATTCTGCTTCCTGCTGTAGTTGCTTGAATGAATACATGCTGAATGTATTAAGCTGCTGCACAAGTCATTCAAAGTTGGTGAGATAGGCGTTTAAAGTGAAATCTACTTGAGTTTGCCAGGGTTGTTCTAGCTGGTGAAACTTGTGTAGACGCTCTCTCACGTATTTGGGGATGGAATGGTGCATTTGTTTGATAGAATTAACCAAACAGGTCTGGGAGGTAACAGAGTTGCGCTGATTGTCAGATAACAAGGAAAACAGGGAATAGATCCACTGTTGGTAGGCAGCAAACTGGTCCCAGTGATGAGTAACCGCTGCTTGTAGAGACAAGATTTCTTGAACGTGGAGCCCCAAAACCATTTGATGGTGAGCTAAGGCAGGCTGCACAAAGGACAATAGTAAGCGCTCAGCAGAGCCAGCTGCTGAGAGGATATGCTGTGGAATTTGAGGAGCCACAATCAATTAATAGTATTCCACTTGACTGAAATGCAGCTGAAGGCAAGGGATGGCTCCTTCATGGGCTATCCCAAGGGCTACTGCCATGACTTGTTCTAAGTCAGGGGTACCCATGGGGTAAGCAACTAGGCAGGGATCATTCCTGAGGTTCAGTATAGTAGGGGTAATAGGTAGGTCAGCAATATCTTCCTCAATAGAAGGGCTAGTAATTTCAGGTGAAGTTGGCTCTTGTATAGGCGGAGGCAAAGGACCTTAAAATGTGGATGCAAAAGGGATAACCAAGGGGCTTACAGCCCCTGTAGTGAGCACCATTTTTGTTGTGTTTTGAGGCGCGGCACAGACGCACAACAGGAAATCCTAAACTTAGGATTGGATTTGTACTAGTCTTGTTTAGATGACAGGGAAGGCTATGTGATTACCTTGCGGCCCTGGAAGATTAATCTCTACTAGTTGTGACTAGAGAGAGGCGCAGAAGTACTGAAGACACAAAGACAAAAATGTGAATAGAACTTAATTTTTATTAGTGAATATTAAATGGAATATATAGTTGTTAGGAATACCACAAAACACTACCAGGACAGTAGGATCACTTGCCACAAGCATGAGTGGGGCAAGTGAGATTTTCAGAGTCAAGAAACCAAACAATTGTATTTCCTGATTCAGTCATCAACTCATTTTGAGAGGCAAAAGCAAAAGAAAGATATGTGTCTTTAAAATAGCCCACTGAAGGCAAATCAACACATGGTGAATAGCGGTATTCACAACACTGTTGAAGATGTTGCTAGTAAAAACCATTATTAAAAAACCTAGGATAAAATCACTAAAAGTAGAAATTTTAAAATTTTATGATTTATTTTTATTGTAATCTTGTGTCCACATTTGGAAGGTTCTCAAAACCATTTAATACAAATCAGGAGCCATAAAAATGAATGAAATGCCTCTGTTCCTAAATTGGATAGCTGTTGATTGGCTGTTAAATTGATAGTTTTCTATTTTAGGCTGCTCATACTACACATCTTGTGTGAGTTCATTTTGTTTCATACTTGTGGAATCTTGCTTCTAAAATGCTCAAATTTTATTTTGTTTTAGTCCTTCTGTTGGTGCCTTGTATGAATCCTGATTGGATTATAATATACTCCAGAACAGTATCCATCCATTTCACTTGTTGTGTCAGTGATTTTGTTTGTGGTTTGAACTACACCGCTTGATGTTTGATATAATGTTGTATAATGGGCTAGTAAAATTTTGTTTTTTGTTTGAAAGTTTATTTATTAACTGAAATTTTTTAAATTAATTGAATCCTGAATCTTACGCAACTTGGATTTTGTTCAAATCTGAAATTATTTTGTTTAAATCTGAAGTATTTTTGGTTGTTGCCATAGCTTTTAAAACTACTGTAATTTGATGCTTTTTCCAAGATTAAGGTACCAACTGAAAAAAGCTTTCAAAATCTAAGGGGAATACTACATTTTCTTTAAAAGAGGTGTGGTGAAAGGTCACTGAAGGAATAATATAGATTCATGTCTAATAATTGGTAGCAATTGTCATCCATATGAAGATGTGAATTATAAAAGGTGCCAGGTATCCTTTTTGGGATTGGGTTAAATCAGAGATGGGCTGTCAGGATACCAGGAGTACTGTTATACTCCTTCAGGTAAGGAAGAAGCAGATGCAGGTACTGGCATGGCCCACCAGATGATGGGGCCTAACTTTACCAGGTAGGAGAGGGCCTTCTCAGCTACAGCCCAGGGTCCTGCTGATGGTAAGGCAGAATCAATCAATGATGTTGTTGTAACTGTGCTGTTTTAGCAGAGTTACAGAGGAAAAGGTATTTAGAGGATAGATAATAATCTTTATTGTAAAAATAGTGATTATATAGCCATTGTGAATCAATGGATAGCAGGAACATGATTGGTGATCACACAGCTGGATGGAAGAGGGGGTGGCTTGATCCTGCTAATGAGTCAAGCTCCAAATTGAGGTATCCACTTTGAAGGATCATTGTCTGTTCATGTTGATAGATTTGGTAATCCAAGTCAACTTCCTAGTCTGGCTTTGAGTGACCGGGTAATTGGATTGCAGGTCACAACCCTGCTTGGTTAGAACCTTGCTGGCAGGTCAAGCCTGCAGTTTCAACATCCCCCCGGCTAAAAGTTGGCCTCCTCTGGAGGCAGGTTGTCAGGGAGATTGTCAGGAACCCGGGCGCCATACTGAACCAGTTGTTGTTTGGTGGCAGGCAGGGTGGTCTCACATTGTTTCTGTCTTGCTTTGCAGGGTTGTAGGTGGTTGTGGTGTAAGATCTTGTCTTGCTTGCGTTTCCCAAGTCCTTGCACAAGGTAAGTGTTGTTGTTGTTTACCTTTAGAATGATCACTGGTCCTACTTTTTCAGGTTGTAGCTTGATTTTGTCAACATTCATAACCCAAACTTTGTCCCCAACTTCATGTCTTTGACGGATGGGGATGAAGATCTTTTGTAAGCATTCCTATTCTTTGGCTGCTTGTTTGCTGTTGGCCTCTATTACTTGAGGATCTGAGCAAGGGGGGACTTGACTTGGAATTTCCAGTTTGGGTCCTGTCAATGCTTGAATGATATTTGGCTGTGTGCCATATACCAGTTCAAACGGGCTTTTCCCAGTGGATCTGTTCACTCAGGTTTGGCCACAAGTAATGCAGTCGGTAGCTGCTTATACCAGTCTTCAGGTCTCCTGGAAGTGAGTTTGACTAAGGCTTGCACAAGGCTACTGTTAAGCTGCTCTACGCGTCCATTGGCCTGTGGGTGGTATGGTGTTGTGACAGTGTGTTTGACCCCATTTTTGGCAAGGTACACGTTGGTGTTTTTGGAGGTCAATTCCTTGCCCCCATTGGTTATCAGGAGCTCTGGCTTTCCAAACCTGCTGATTATTTCCTTGCCAATGAATTGTTGGACGTTGTTACCGGTGTGCGTTTTCACCACTTGGGCTACTGGCCACCTTGTCGCAAAATTGATGGCTGTGATGATGTATTTTTTGTCATTTTGCTTTCCTGGCATGGGGCCCACAATGTCAAGAGCCCATACTTTGAACAGTAGTTGAGTTTGAATGGGGAGTACAGACTTAGGCGGGGTTTTGCTCTTGGCAAACTTTTTGCAGACCTCACACTGTTCTAACACTTCCTGGACATTGCGGTATAGGGTTGGCCACCAGGCTTTATGTTTTAGGAATTTGTATTGATTTTGCTCTTAGTATGTCCAAGATTTCTGTGGTAACAAAGAATGGTATCAACTTGTTGATGTGTGGGAATATAGGGAATGGTTGTGCCATCCAACATTTTTCTGTGAAGAGTCCCGTATACGTCAGCAAAGAGGTGTTCATTCTTGATGACCATTTCCTTAGTGATATTGGTTGTGCCAGCTGGGAACCCTTTGTCTTTTGTACAGAGCACTAGGAGAGGCCAGTCTGGGTCAAGCCCATTCTCTTCCCTAGAAGCGCAAACATACAGGCGGGACAGGGCTCTGCCATGGCGAGTTTTGACCCCAGACTTATATTGGATGAGCATGTTAAACCTTTCTAGGACTTTCATCCACCGCACTTGGCAACGTGACAGGTTTGCCTGTGTCTTGAAATAGATGAGCAACTTATGATTGGTTAGTGCTGTGAATTCTTCCTGCTTTTCCAGGTAACAGCACCATTTGACTAGGCAGTGTACAATGGCCAACAGTTCTTTGTCGTGGATTGGGTATCAACACTTGCCATCTGTCAGTTTGCGCAACTTGTAGGCTACGGGCAGGAAATCACCATCACTATTCTTGATTTGTAGTACTCCCCCAATGAATGCATCTGAGGCATTGGTTTCCATTTGGTATTCCCGTCATGTTTGGGGTATTGCAGGATGGGAGCTGTTGTGAGCTTTTCTTTGAGGCATCTGAAACAGAGGTCACGTTGGGGGGTCCAAATGAACTTGGACTTGGCGCCTGTTATGACGGATAAGAGGGCGGTCAAGACGCCACAGTTGGGTATGAAGCGTCATACATAGGCCACCATTCCCAAGAAGGTGCAGAGTTCTGATTTGTCCTTGGGAGGTGGCATCTTGCAGATGGCTTCTATCTTCTGACTGTTGGGTTTGATGCCGTCTTTTGAGACTATGTGTCCCAAGAAGGATAGTTGCTCTCAGAAGAACTGGCATTTGGAGGGCTTGGCCAACAGTTTGTGTTGCGCCAGGGTCGTAAAGACTTCCTCCAGGTCTTTGTGGTGCTGTTCCACTGAGGGGCTGTAGACAATGATATTGTCCAGGTACACAAGGGCGTGTCTGCCTATGTGTGGCGCAAACACTTTGTTCATGAAGGTTACAAAGGTGGATGGGGCATTGGTCATGCCAAAGTTGAGTACCACGCACTTGTAGGAACCATACTTAGTGTGGAAGGCTGTCTTGGGGATGTCTTCCTCCTTGATGCAAATCTGGTTGTAGCCTGCGGTTAGATTGATCTTGGAGAAGACAGAGGCTCCACCCAAGGCGTCAAAGAGATTGTCAATCAGTGGTAAGGGGTAACAATTCTTAATGGTGACTTTGTTCAAGGCGCGGTAGTCTGTGACCAGGCGTAAGGTACCGTCCTTTTTAGCCACAAAGAATATGGCGGCCCCAAAGTGAGACTGTGAGGGGCAGATAAGTCCTTTTTCCAGTGCCTCCTTGAGATAGGCGCGCAGGGAATTGTCCTCATTTGGGGTCAGCCTGTAAATGGAGTATGCCTTGGGTACAGCCCCTTTGAGTTGAATAGAGTGTTGGATGTGTTTCTCAGGGGGTAGCCCAGGTAACACTTCCTTAAAGATTTCTGGGTGTCAGGCCACAATGTTGCGGTCTTGCGGTGTGGAGGTATCCTGGTGATCCTTGAAGTGTATGATTTTGTACTGGCATGAGTCCCAGTCAATTACTTTCAGGTTTTCCTTCTTGTCCAGAGTCTCAGTGATGCGTACAAAGACATGGTCACGTAGGAGTTGGTCTACAGAGTCTGGGTAGATTTGGTGGTTGACACCTTTGCGCTTGATGGTCAGCACTGAGGTTGCCCAGTCCATGTGGGGGCTGTTATTCTGTAACCAGTCTAGTCCCAGTACAATGTCAAACTTAGGGAAGTCAATGACGGGACCTTGAATGGTGGAGTGGAGGTTCTCAAGCATGACAGAGAAGGGAGCAGTTTCTTTTGTCACGGCAATGTGGTGTTCATCAGCCAGGACCATGTTTTTAATCCGCAAAGGATTAGTGGCCAGCTTGAATTTGTCCACAAAGCTGCTGTTGACTAAAGTTTGATCTGCACCCAAGTCCAAGAGTGCTGAGCCTGTGTAACTGCAAAAGCGGAAAGGGTAAGACATCAATTTATTGGGATGTCTGGCAATGGTGTACAGTACCGGGTCTTCCAAGGGTACTTGGATCATTGGGCATTGGTCCACGTCCTTGGGTCGGTATTCATTGTTGGGCAAGTCAGGAGTTGTGTGGGGAGAGCTTGGCTTGCTTAGTGCTCTCCCCGGGCTTTTCCCTCATCTTGGTTGTCTTGGGTGGCGGTGACACAGAAATGGGTACGGTTTGATTGGCCGCTATTTCCATTCCCATTTCCATTTGAGTTCATGGGCTTGTGGTTGATGTTGTTACTGTTGCCTCCAGGAGGTGGTCAAGAGGAGCGCCTGCTTGAATGTGAGTCCTTGGGCCTTTCTTGTTTCCCAGTCTGTGCCTTGTGTAGAGCGTTGGAGGTTTGTTCTGCTTTTTCTGCTTCACGGTACAGGCTTTGCAGGTTGGTAACCTGATCCAGGTTGACATGTCTCATCACGTGCGACTTGAGAGCGTCGTAGTACATGAGGTGTGTTGCTGGAGTGTCAAAGGCCATGTCAGGTGGAGCGTGGAGACAGAGTTCCTTGTAGGCGCAAGTAAGTTCCTTCACGGTGCCTGTCTGGGTCAGGTTCTTTACTTGGCGTATGATCATGAGTGCTGTGTCTTGAGCACAAGTCTTGCCAAGAAGTCCTGTTGAAGGTGTCCCAGTTCTTGTCAGTGTGATCTTTGTGCCACTTGTCACACCAGGTGCCAGCGTCATGGGTCAGACAAATGGAAATCTCTGCAATCCAAAATTTCTGTGGGCATTCTATCTGAGCCAGCTTGCTTTGGGCGGACTGGATCCATGCAGCAGCATTGTTGTCATTGGCCCCTGCAAAGGGCTCCAAGGCGGTGCTGCAAAGTCTTTGTGCAACATAGGTGGGCATGATGGTTTTTTCTGCTGGTTGTGGTACCAAGGAGGGCGCCTGGAAGAACCCTTGGGCGGACAGGGCGTTGAAGGCGGGTAGCAGGATCACTGTATTTTGGTAGAGGACAAAGCCATCAGGTATCTTGGTACCAGGAGCATACAGCGCCCAGCCAGGCGGGAGGCCAGACATAATTCTGCAAAGATTTGTTGGCCGCGGCGTGTGCAGGCAACAGGCAGAATTTTTCAAGATAAGGTAGGATGGAGAGCCTACCTGTGCTACAATGTTGTAACTGTGCTGTTTTAGCAGAGTTACAAGGGAAAAGGTATTCAAAGGATAGATAATAATCTTTATTGTGAGATAGTGATTATATAGCCATTGTGAATCAATGGATAGCAGGAACATGATTGGTGATCACACAGCTGGATGAAAGAGGGGGTGGCTTGATCCTGCTAATGAGTCAAGCGCCAAATTGAGGTATCCACTATGAAGGATCATCATCTGTTCATGTTGATAGATTTGGTAATCCAAGTCAACTTCCTAGTCTGGCTTTGAGTGACCGGGTAATTAGATTGCAGGTCACAAACCTGCTTGGTTGGAACCTTGCTGGCGGGTTGAGCCTGCGGTTTTGACACTGTAAGTTCCAGGTATAGCACTCCCAGGATTTGACTACTCTGTCAAGTGGAATCAGAAGTGGGTGGGGTTGAGATGGTTGGTTTGGGCGTCAGGGATGGCACCATGGGGACCAGGTAGACAAAATGATTGTTGTATTTCCTGTTAAATACCAAAGGGTATATTGTAATTTCTCTTCTGTCAGATTATTTAATAGAGATCCTTGGGAGCGTCTGGGTAAGTGTACCACTGCAAGTCTCCCAAGGTCCAAGGTTTATGGTCAGGGCTGTGGGGATACTCAGTGAAGTGCACTGGGCCAAATGGAGCATCAGGAGGGCACTAGTAGTCAAATGCTTCTGTCTTGTCAACTGGTGCTTGGCTTCCAATCCCTGAGGATGGATACTGGTGCTTATGTGATTGCAGATGCAAGAGTATCAAAAATATGTAAGGAATCAGATTGGTGAACCAAAGGTTCTCACCAACTTCATTGGTAAAAATGACAATACATAATATTTCTGGTGCTTCTGGCTTATATACTCATTCACATGCAGGTGCTTCTGGGCATTCTTCTGGTACTATCTGGGTGGCAAGGTTTGGCATCTCAAATTCTTCTGGTTGGTTGTTGTGGTTGGCCGCCTCATCATCATTTTTGGGGTCTTCAGGAACAGTTGCTTGACTTGCTGGTGGCCTATCTTTGCCTGACTGGTCATTGGTTCTGGCAGGTTTGGCTGCAGGTGTCATGGGGTCTTTTCCAATTTGATTACTATTTTGGGACTGTCTTGACAGGCATTCCTGAGGCAAAAGAAATTGATTAAAAAAGGGTTCCCGATTTGGGAACCCCAAATAAATAAATGGAGGGTGGGCTTGAACTGGGAGCCCTGGGCGGCTAAAATTAGCCTGTCCAGGCCCAGCCAAACCCACCAAGGCTTGGGCATAGCTTTTGGGGCCCAGAACAGGCCTCACAGCTGCTGCCTGAGCAGGAATGATTCCTGTACCTGGATTTTTGCTTTTCAAAGTAAATTCAGGTGCAGGCAGACCCCCACCACCTGCCCCTGCCTGGTACTAGGCTCCAGTTTGATTCCCACCCAGGGCATCAAATTTGTTACTTCTGTAATATGGGCCCACTGTTTGGAATCTCTTTATTAGAATTCTTTGCATACTGAGGGGTATAAATAATGACCAGATTTATTGTCATAATAATTAATATCATTGGAAGTTTATAAAAAGAGGAAGGGAATGAAATATATAGGAGTAAAGTGAATCTTTAATATTAGTTAATTTTAAAAGACTAGACTTTATAGCTGTGTTCTGGTATCAGGAATGCCTATAAAGACATAGTGGTACCATAAAATAGCTTCAATAACACTAGCTTTATTTTTAAAGAACTCTAAATAAATACCAGATTAAAGGTAAAACTTTAGATGGATATTATTTTTTTGCTTAGATGATTGATGTACCAAGGTTGAGGGTTTACAAGAAAATTTAGCAAAATTTGATGTGTATATATAATAAATGTATAATAAAGCTAGGGTGCTAAGCAAAAAATAACTCATCTGTAAACAGAATCAACTCATATGCAAAAAAAACCAAAACATCTCAGAAAAAATAGAGGTGGACCCAAATCTTTTATCAATCAGTATAAATGCATTGGTTTTTAATCTTTTTTGCATCTGAGTTGATTTTGTTTACAGATGGTTATTTTTGCTTAGCGCCATAGCTATAAAAACTTCTTTAATTTAACACAGGAGAATAAAATTCTTTATTAATATATGCTGTTGGAACTTTAAGCACAATCTTTTGAGGGGTTTGCATCAATATTAATGTAAGGCACAAAAAAGTATGAACTCCCATCAAAAGGATTCACCTGATGCATCATTTCTGGATCAACTCCATAAGGCTCAATAAATTAAAGTGTTTACGGATAATCAATTTTAACAGGCATCCTGTTTCTATTTTTTAGGTCAAGCTTAAAGATTTAAGCATATATACAGCATGAGTTAGTTTTCATCTTGGATTTTTCAGGAAACAGTTTCCTTGGCTGGTAAGTTATTATACTAGAGATTAATAACTGAAGCTAGGATATTTTGTGGCTCATTGCCAACCAATAAAGTGTGTTAATCTAGACAAACAGAAGTATTTCTTGCTCCATATTATTAAATTGTGAAGTAGATGAAGAGGTTTACAATGAGTAGCTATTGAAAGGATTTAGTTGGTTTAAATAAGGAGGTGGTTACCTTTTTTGGGATAGTTTTATTTGGCTCAAAAGCTTTGGAAATCAATGGATATATTTATTAGTGATCAGATAAAGACGAGCTAGATTCATCTGAATAGAAGGTTATTTTTTGTACTCACATTGTTTTGTTTCTCAGGGGTTTCTTATGGGCAATATAAATCCAATAATTTATATCATAAATAGTATTTTAGGCAAACATTTGCAATCCTTTCAAGAAGCTTCAGAATCTGATAAAATAAATTCTATTCCAGTAGTTTTCTCACATAATTCAACATGTAATGACATGTAACTGTAAACAGTAAACACAAAATTGATATCCCCATTTTTCAACTGAAATATTCTAGAGAAACTATGCCAAACACTGTGGTGAATAATTTATCAAAGCATCCCATCAATCAAATACATGAAACATAAGGATAGGATGTTGCAGTTCAACACAATTCTTGAACAATTATTCTCCTCTTAAATTAACCTGCAACCCTATAAGTTATCCACTCTGCCATTATTATTGAAATGCTTCTTTCCAATTAAAATACAATAAGAGGAAAAATCAAGAGTTAAATAAAAGCACTCACATATTCCCATTTTAAAAATTGTCTCTTTAATTTTAAATCTTTTAAGCCAGATAAATCGGATTTTAAACATAAAAAGTGTACCCTTCAAGAGAAGATAAATGTTGAGAATTGATTTTAGAAATTCTTTCAGGAAGCGATACGAAACCAATGAATTTAATTTGTTCCCAGTTGTAAATCCAATGTTTTACAGGGGCTCACCTTGAAGGGTTCCAGTTGGTGAAAAGTGAAACTTCATCTGCAAGTTGATCAATCTTCTTGAACAGTGTCATCTGCAGTGATGGGTGATTAATTTTATTGGGTGGCTCCTGAACTGGTATGATATCATTGTATACCCCTCAGCTTATCCTGTGGGCTGATCCCACGTGCATGGGTTAGACTAATTATTTTCCAAATAAATTCATTTCATCTTTAAAAATAATTTCAAGATTTATTGTAAATCATAAGCACATACTCGTTCTTTTTATTAATCATCTAAAAAACTTCTGTTTGGTGGAAGCTCAATGCTATAAAGTAGATAAAACGGGGTTGAGGCTGTATTATAAAACAGCTTAAGCCACTCTAAATACCCTTACATTACTGCCATTCACTTTTCATTAATTCATAGCCTTGAAATATACTTTTGAATTTCGAACTTTAAAATGCACCCAATCAAATAGGAGAATTGATTTAAACCGGAAACATAAAATAAATCCCATAGCAGCTAGGCCATTTCTACTCTAGATTTATACAATCACCAGGTTTATACCAGGCAATAATTTTCCACTTCAAATCCAGCCCATTCGATAAAATATACTCCATGGGTTTACAAAGTTCCTCCTAGAATCGGAGGCTAGGGATGGCCAAATCCAGTATCCGATCCTTCTAACCCGCACACGGGAAATCTGACGGCCAAAACGCCATCCCCTCAATATTAAAAGCGAAGCCACCACCCCGCGTCCCGGCAGCAGAGAGATTGCCTCGGAAAATCCAAACGGCAAGGGACCTAACCATCAACCGAACAAAACCAAGCCCCAGAGCTGGATTGCCTATTTCCAATCCCCGATTCCAAAAACGAACCCTTCTCTTGACAAACAGTTACATAAGGTTATTTCAAAAAAGGTTCCAGAGCATACTTTTATTGGAGCTGGAAAAATCTAGGATGAACCAGCCCTCCAAAAGAACCGAAACGGTTTTGGAAGTGCAGGCTTTGACCAAAACATATGTGCTAATCAAACTGGGCAGCTATGAGCCAACATTCCTCTCATCTATTTGGAAAGCCATGTCAGCCATAAGTTAAAGAACAGATTATAGAAAAATAAATCAATAGATTGGTTAAGATATATATTTGAAGTTATCGATATAGTTCATCAAAAGATAAAGAATCTACAGAGCCTTTTCAGGCCTTTTAACTTATCAAGTGGATGGTAGAGTAAGCCTATTGTCAAGTATATACTTCTGGGAAGTATAATAAATGAGATACAGGGGAAATTAAGAAGATAATTATACTTTATTTGATATGAGTTTAGAGTATCATCTAATATCATGGAAAGCCACATACTGTCCATGTACATCATGGAAGTCATGGGGCTTATCTGAGTAATGTTCCTCTTAAGTCACAAGGCTTATTCAAGTTGTGTTCTGTTTAGGATCTGGATTAAGTGATCCCTGTCATAGATGGTTAACTGATAGTGGTGCCACCTGTTTATTGGCTGGACGGTGAGCCACTCGGTGACTCATTTGGTGATTTACTTGGGGCGTTAATTCCCTGAGAGAAAGCAATCAAAGATGTTGCAGCATCTCCCCCTGGGGTGCTGGAAGGCAGAGCCTTGGGAACCTTCCTTAGGGTGTTTGGGATGCAGGCCTGGTAATGATCCAGTTTGGCATTGGGGACAGGGAGTCATGTAATTTTGTTGGGCTGCTCTTGCCTTACACAGGCAGAGTCAATTGTGGTGCATGTATTTTACTTCAGTTTGGGCTCCAATTCCTTTGAAAAGGTAGGTGTTGTTGGGCTTGACTTCTATGACAATGCCTGGTCCATGCATAGCCCTGGTTCCAGCTTATGCTGATTGTGGTTGAAAACCCAGATTTTGTCCCCAACTTGGAATCTTTCTTGCTGTAATGGGATTGCTTCTCTCTCAACTCTTTTTTTGTTCCATGTCTTCCTGGTCTTTTCTAGCACGCTGTACATTGGGATCACTGTTGTCTGGCACCTTCTTGGGCAGAGGTAATTGTGGTCCTGTGGTTGTACTAACAAGAGCAGGCTTTTGTCCATAGACAAGTTCATATGGGCTTTTTCCCGTGTTACAGTTGACTTGTGTTATACAGACCACAAGTGCTGTTGGCAGTATGTTGACCCAGGCCTTTGGATTGTCAGCAGATAACTTGCTTAGGGCTTCTAAAAGTAAGCCATTTACCAGGGTGAAGTAGAGTGAGAGCTTGTCATAATCAATTGAATGAGGAATGTATACCCAAATGGGGATGACATTACCCATGAGGAGGAGACAATGCGTGTTTACTCAGAAATGGTAACCCTTGAAGAGTGAATAGGGAAAGGTTCAGGAGAAGATTATGCACAGGTACATCAGGAAGAGCTTAATTTGGCTCAAAGTCAAGGATTTAGCAGCATAGATGGGCTCACATTCAATTTTGCAGGTTTCAGGTATCATTTCAGAATGAGGAGGAAGATTGCCAGGAAATTGCAGAGGTGAGAAAGCAGAATCTAGCAGTCTGGTTATTAAAAATCTGATTGGAAAATATTAAAATAAGTGAATCATTGAGGCAAGATATTTATTGAGAGTAAAATATCAAACTACTAAGGTAGTTTGGTGGGGACAATTGTTACTTAAGGCCTTTGGGTACATCTTGATGAGGTGGCCTCCTTGAATACAATATTTGGACAGCTTACAGATACCACCAATGGTGGTTCTGTAAGCTGTTACCTGACCTCCTTTGAGGTCAGGATTTGTTGACCAGCAGGTCAAGGAAGGGAAAATTGGGTGTGGGGCATCTGCACCCCACTTGGACCCAATTTCCTGTGCCACCACCCACCTGTGATCAATTGTTAGATTTAAATCTACGATTGCCACAAAACAGGCGGGGCTTTGGGACAGAGTTCCCCGGGTGGCAGTGCTTTGGCCAAGCCACACCCAGGAAAACTATGGCCATGACACTGTTTAGTTGTTCTACTTGTCCATTTACTTGAGGGTGATATAGGCTGGCTGTGATGGGTCTTATTCCGTTTTTAGAAAGGTAGATATTGGTGTCAATGGCCTTAAGTTTGGTGCCTCTGTCTGTGATCAGGAGGTCAGGTTTCCCAAACTTGGCTATGATTTCTTTCACAATAAATTGTCTCACATCATTGCCTTTGTGTTCCTTTGTGGCTTGTGCCACAGGCCATCTGATTGCATAGTTGATAGCTGTTATAATGTACTTTTTGCCCTTGTTTTCACCAGGTGTTGGTCCCACAATATCCAACAACAAGGCAACTGTGGTAGGTACGACTCCCTGGTGATTAACTCCCTTAAACTCAACTCCCTGGTAGTTGACACTATAGTAAAGTGAGAATTCAGCTTTTGCCCTGATTGACAACTGGAAATTGACACTTTTTTAATTAACAGATCTTGATGTACTGAAAACTTTTAATATAAAAAATTAAGCCTTACAGCTATGATATACTAAAGTAACCCTAAAGAGCTCAAAAATGCAATAAAATCAGTGCTCTAATTAATAAAAATAAGGATAAATAAGCAATTATTTCTCCTTTTACTATGTAATTTACACTCTTAATTATGAAAATATTTTTTATTACCATAAAAATTAAAATTCCAATGAACCAAAAATAAACAAAAAGCACAACAAATAAATTTATGCAAAATATGAAGAAATATTAAAGCTTATTTGATATGGTTCATATAAGTACAACTGTGAATATAATATGTTTTATTAGGAAATTAACAAAAATTAAGATATTTCACTTACTTTCAACTATAAATATTCATCTCAAACTTACCATGCATACATAGAACAATCACTGCTATCTGATTAAATTAAAAAACTTAAAAATTAAAACTAAAAGCTAAATGATCAAAGCTAATAAGTAAAAATTAAAGTTAAGAAGTTAAAAGTTAAAAGTAAAAATCATATAACTGAGCAAGCAAGCAAGTTTATTCCTCATCCTTCTTTCCCTGTTTCATTTTAGCCCCTTCCAGGAGGGCAGTGGAAATAAGCTCAAGCTGCTGCTTAAGCTCAGAGGCCTTATACTTGCGCTTGGCTGCACCCTGGATGGCCTTGGTGAAGAGGGTACAGCGGGTGGTTGGCTTGGTGGGGAGGACACAGTTGGAGAGATCTCAGAGCTTGGAGATTGTTTTCTCTTGCTCATGCTGCAGGAGGGAGAAGAACTTATTGAACTTCAGATGAAGCCCAAAGTTGGCTTTAAGATGCTTGTGATAAGCCTCTAATGCTGAAGTGGTCTTCAGCTCCCTGTTGACAGCCACCTGGTACACGTTCCAGCTGGCCTTGGTGCAGGCCTTGCCTTGCCTCTGCGTGACAACCTTCCCAATCCACTGGGGCTTAAAGTACTCAAGGAAAGGCTTGAACTCTGGGTGCTTTGCTATGTAAGGATCCTTTGAGAGGACCTTGAACCCCTGCACAGTGTGCTCTGGCTTTAAAAAAGCCAAGGCACTGAATTGTGCCAGCACAAATCTGCAGGTGTCCAAAGTGTCCCTCCGGCTCAACCTACTAAGCTTGGCATGGGCCTGCACGTTACAAGCAACTGCTTGGCGGTAGTGGAAGTGGCATCCCTGCACCTCCCTGCTGAACAGCTGCTCAAATGCATTGAACTGAGCAGGCTCAAAGTCCATGATGCACACGCGAGGCCCAAGAGCTCTTAGCCTTGCCTTTTCCTCTGAGTCCAGGGTGGCCTGGTCCTTGTCAGAGGCAGGTGGGTTGGTGCAGGTGTGTGTGGGGGGGTCTTCTTGGATTTGTCATCATTGGCAGGAGGAAGGAGGGCAATTGCTTGGCAGAGGATTGTGAACACATGTGTATAAATGGCCTCAGTGGCCCCAGGAAGAAGAAAGAACACAAGTGGAATCACCTGGATGTCAATCTGGGCATGGATCATCCAGAGCTGCTTGAACATCTGGGGGCAAGTGGCAAATGTACCATCAACTAGCCAGGTTGAAGCCCTTATCAACTCCATCAGGTTCTTCTGAGTTGAGTAGCAGATTATGCGGTCTTTGGCGGCAGGCCCGTTGTCATGGAGGAGGAAGCGCTCCCCACTCAGAAGCTGCTTGAGCTTGTGGGTGAGCGTAAGCTCCAAGAGGACGTCCAAAGCCTTGGGGGGAGGGGGATTGGCAGTGATACAATTATTGCTTATGAACTTAACCAACTGCTCTTGAGTTGGCACCAACTTGAGATTGTTGGGTTTGAAGTGCTGGAGGGCCTTAATGGCCAGATCAGATGCTTGGAAAGGTGAGAGGATGTTGGGATTACCTGGACCAGGTACCATTTTAACATCCAGGTTATTAAATGATTGGGGGCTCACAAGAGTGCTCCCCCTTTTCTGCAGTTACTTGCTCCCAGCCCTTGGTGTTTAGCTGGGCCCCACAAGTCTTATCCTCACAGACAAAGTGCTTGCTCTTGGTTTGGCACTTTTGATTGTTACAATTAAAAATGTAATTGTCAGCAATATAGCCAGGGCTGCCCTTTACAGACATAATTGGGAAGTACCAGGGGAAGCACTTGGGGACTTTAAACTCTCTGTCCACATTACAGATATTGTGGATGGCCAGTGGATCCCAAGCCACATGACCAGAAGCTTTGAACTTCTTGGAGTACTCCTTTGGCTCATCTTGGGGATCAGATGAGGGAGGGGGGAAGAGCCATCCGGAGGGGGAGGGGAAGGGTTCTTTGAGGCCTGCTTGGATGCCTCCTTTTTCTTACCAGAAGAAGAGGTGGGCTCCTTGGCAGCCTTTGAATTCTTGGTATGTTGCTCCTTGGTGGGCTTGGAGTTGGCCTCTGAGTGGTAAAATGAGTGGTCAGTAAGATCACCATCAGATTTATTGGGGGAGGAATTTTTGGGAGAAGGTGAAGAGGATGTGGAAGATGAGGGGGGGGGGGGAGGAGTAGGAGAAGATGGAGTAGGAGGAGATGGGGTTGGAGACTTTGCCTTTGCAGGCTTCTTGGCACTCTTGGGAGTGGAGGCAGTTTCTTTGGAGCCCTTGGCGCTTGGGCTGTTGGCTGTTCTTGTTTGATTTTGTCTAAAGAAAAGTTTAGTTTTGTAAATAAAATAGTGTAAAAGATATGAAACACAGAGGTAAAGTAAAGTAAAAGTTAAATGAAAAGTATGCAAATAAAGTATTTATTTATCAAGAAAAAAACATAAAAAAGTAAATAGAAGCAAAATAGAAACTCAAAGTATAGATATAAAGGTTAAAACATAGAAAATAAGTGAATTTATTATGAAGCATCAAAGATGTTAGGTTCAGCATAACATCTTAGTGCTAAATCAATGTAAAAGTACAATTAAAAATCAAAAATATATATGAAAATTATATGGAGAGCAGCAGAAAAAGTAGTAGATTATAGTTGCAAAAAAAATAAAAAAATAATTATGTGGAATCTTTTTTATTGAGAGTTGAAAATTCAAAACATAGTAAAGTATCAAGTTTGGCACTCTCAATCAGCTGGGAAAAGCTGAATTCTCACTGTTGAGTATGCTGGAGTCAAGCAGAAACATCAAATTTACTATGTTTTTTAAATATAAAACTTGCTTAAATTTAAAACGGGTTTGAAAGTTAACCCAAAAGCAAGGCAGTATCATATGCTCAAAAAAAAAAAATACAACATAAGTTAAAAAAGTAAATGAGTGGAAATGTGTTTATTAGTGATTAGGGTATGCTGTGAGGAGCTGGGAGTGAATTATTTACCATAGTGTTGGTTAAAACGTTAAGAAGCTCTCTGTACTAATCCCCAAGTTAAAGTGTCAAGTGGGTGAGTGTTGAGGGGCGCTCATAGTGTGTCACATATTAATTTAGCCTTAATTCTGAGCCTTTGATTAATTAAATCTGAAACCAATTGGGTGTCAAGTGGATAGAGTCAAACAAAGAAGATGTCAAGTTTCAGTTTTTTATAAATTACATATAAAATCTCTTAATAAATTGGGCTTAATTTATGTGGCACCACTTAATCCAAAAACCCAGAATGACATAATGTAAAACAAGTGGGGTATTTGATTAATGTCTATACCACTAAATCCAGTATAGTGGTGCTTGGGAGCCTAATCAACAACTATGGACACTAATAATAAAAATATAATAGTAAATAATAAATTTTATATAAGTGCATATGTATTTTATTAATAAAATTAAAATTTGGCTTAAAAAGTGTCAAACTGGTCACTTTTTGGTTTAGAGTGTCAAACACAGGTTTTTTCATTTCTATTAGTAAAGTTACTTATAAATTACTCCTTAAATTGGTATTTTAGCTAACCAAATTATTAAACAGAGTCAAGTTTGAGTAAATTTAACCTTGGTTTTTGGCTTCAAACCCTTAAATTACTAGTAAAAATTAGCTTAAAATCAGTTAAGCCATAAATACTAATAGATTCACATATGCAGCACTTGACTCCCTGGTACTCAACAAAGTGTCAAGATCCAGGGAGTTGATCACCAGGGAGTCCAACTTACCACAGTTGCCAACAACCATACTTTGAAGGGTTGTGTGATTGACACTGATATTACTGACTTGGGGGGGGTGCCTTGGAGTGGGCGTACTTTTCACAGACTTCACATTGTTCCAGTACTTATTTGATATCATCTAGAATTTTGGGCTACCAGTAGTGTGTCTTGAGATATTTGTGAAAGTTTCTGCTACAGGTGTGTCTCATGTCTGTGATATTGGAGGATTGTGTCAATATTTTGCATTGATGGGACGTGAGGCACAGTTTCACCATTTGGAAGTATTTGGTGCAGAGTGCCATATATGTTTTTGAACAATGTTTGTTCTTAAGGACCTTCTCTTGGATGTCCATTGGGGTGCTAGATGGGAACCCTTCTTGGAGATTCCCCATGATAAGCATGGGCCAGTCAGGGTCCCTATCAGCGCATAGGACATGTTTACTGTATAGTCTTGAAAGGGCATCTGCAGTAAGCATTTCCTTGCCTGGATTGTATTCAATTTGCATAGGGTATCTCTGTATGAGACTCATCCACTTGGCCTGCCTTCTTGACAAGTGCTGTTATGTCTTAAAGAATATTAATGCCTTGTGATTGGTGAGGACTTTAAATGATTGGGCTCCTTCTAGATAACATTGCCATTTCATGAGGCAGTATACAATGGCTACTAGTTCTTTATTATGTATGGGGAATTCTTGTTCACCGTTAAACAGCATCCTTGACTTGTATGCCACAGGGAGGAAGTAATTTCTGCCATCTGGATACAGAGTACTCCTCCTATGGCATAGTCAGACTTGTTGGTTTCCAACTTGTATATACCTTCACGGTTTGTGTATTAAAGTATAGGGGTAGTAACCATTCATTCTTTTAACTGGCAGAAATGTTGGTCTTGTAGAAGTGTCCATACAAATTTGGTTGTTTTGCCTGTAATAGCTGATAGAGGGGCTGTCAGAGCGCCCCAGTCAGGAATGAATCTTCTAACGTAGGCTACCATGCCTAGGAAGGTACAGAGTTTGCTTTTGTTTCTGGGAGCTGGCATTTTTGTTATGGCATGTATCTTTTATGAGTCTGGTTTGATTCTGTCCTTGCTGATCATGTGACCAATGAATGGGAGTTCAGCCAATAAGAAGTCACACTTTGATGCCTGGCAATGAGTTGGCTTTATTTGAGGGTACAGAGGACCAGACAAACATCTTCCCAGTGTTATTTTAGGGTTTGACTGTAGATAATTATGTTGTCCAGGTAGATGATTGCTTGCTTCCCAATGTGTTCTTTGAAAACCTCATTCATTAAGGTCACAAAGGTGCTAGGGGCGTTTGTCATGCCAAAATCAAGGACAACACACTTGAAGGATCTGTACTTGGTTCTAAAAGCAGTCTTTGGAATATCTTCAGGATTTACACAAATTTGATGATAGCCTGCTATCAAATCAATTTTGTGAAGATTTGGGACCCCCCAGGGCGTCAAAAAGATCATCAATCAGGGGTAGGGGATACCTGTTCTTAATTGTGACCTCATTAAGTGCCCTGTAGTCTGTGACTAGGCAGATTCCTCCATCTTTCTTAGCTATGAAGAAGACAGCGGCACCAAAAGGCATTTTTGAGGGTTTAATGAGGCCCTTCTCAAGTGTTTTGTCCAAAGAGGCCTTCAGAGCGCCATCTTCTTGGGGTGTAAGGCAGTAGATGGGCTGCGCTTTGGGGACACTTCCCTTGAGATTGATTTTTTTTATGCCACAGTTAAGCAGTAACCCTGGTAAAGTTTCTTGGAAGACTGAGGGGAACTCACTGACAAGCTGATCTTGGATATAGTCCTTTTCACGCCAGGTTTCCATATTCTTAAAGTGGTAATCTCATACTTTCAGGTTGTCAGGATTCCCTTTAATCATGCTTTGCTGCTAGTTTTTTGATAGGACTCCAACTTTACCCTGATCTCTCTATTTTGGTTACTATTATTTTATTTTTGCCCTTCACAGTCTTCCCTCTTTTTCCCCCACTTGACTGGCCAAATTTTATCTATTTAATGGTTAGTTTCAAGTTCAAAGCTTACCTTTGTTTCCTGGACAATTCTCAAACCACAGATCTATACACTAGATTAGTTTAATTAAGTCTGAAGTCAATTACCTTTTTGCTTTTGCTCGCTTACGCCAGCACTTTTGGACCAGATTTTCCCCGCTCTTCTGCTGTCTTTTTGCTTTTCACACAGTTTACTAAGCAACCACTGTTCTCCTTGCTGTCCCCATTACCTTGGTGTCTAACTTTTTAAGTTTAAATTGCAGGAAACATGTGCTTTTGTTTTTTCAACATCAAGTCACCTAACCAATCTTGGTTAGCCTTCTCACCCCAATTCTGCACCTCACAAACCAAGTAAAATAAAAAGTGGCTTGGTTTTCCAATCTTAACAATAAGTTGAGATTGTTTGACTTGCACCCCAAAAAGGTGTCAAAACTACAGGCTTGACCCGCTAGCAAGGTTCCAACCAAGCAGGTTTGCAACCTGCAATCCAATTATCCAGTCAATCAAAGCCAGACTAGGAAGTCAACTCAAATTACCAGATCCAACAACATGGACAGATGATGATCCTCTACGGTAGATACCTTGTTTTGGCGCTTGACTCATTATCAGGATCAAGTCACTCCCTTCTTCCATCCAACTGTGTGATCACCAATCATGTTCCTGTTATCCATTGATTCACATGAACTATATAATCACTATCTCCAAATAAAGATTATTATCTAGCTTCTAAATATTTTTCCCCTTGTAACTCTGCTAAAACAGCACAGTTACAACATTGTAGCACAGGTAGGCTCTCCATCCTACCTTATCTTGAAAAATTCCACCTGTTGCCCACACACGCCGCGGCCAACAAATCCTCAACAGAATTATGTCTGGCCTCCTGCCTAACTGGACTCCGTACACTCCTGGTACCGCAATACCTGATGGTTTTGTCCTATACCAAAACAAGGTGATCCTGCTACCCGCCTTTAACACCATGTCTGCACAAGGTTTCTTCCAATATCTGCCAGCAATGCTACAACCATCCAAAAAAACCACCATACCTGCCTATGTAGCCCAAAGACTACAAAGCACCACCTTGGAACCTTTTGCCGGGGCCAACAACAACAACGCCGCCGCATGGATCCAGTCCTCCCAGAGCAAGCTAGCTCAGATGGAATGCCCACAGCAATTTTGGATTGCAGAGATTTCCATTTGCCTGACCCATGACACTGGCACCTGGTGCAACAAGTGGCATGAAGAGCACACGGACAAGAACTGGGATACTTTTAAGCAAGACTTCCTAGCAAGATTTGTGCTAAAAGACACAGCACTCATGATCATTTGCCAAGTAAAGAACCTGAACCAGACAGGCACTGTAAAAGAACTCACCCGCGCCTACAAGGAACTCCGCCTTTGTGCATCATCCAATATGGCCTTTGACACCCAAGCCACATACCTCATGTACTACAATGCTCTCAAGTTGTACGTGATGAGACATGTAAACCTGGAACAGGTGATCAATCTGCAAAGCCTATAATGTGAAGCAGAAAAAGCAGAACAGACATCCAACACTCTGCACAAGGCACAAACTGGGAAACAAGAAAGACCCAAGGATTCCCATCCAAGCAGGCACTCCTCTTGACCACCCCCTGGAGGTAACAGGAGCAACACCAACCAAAAGCCCACAGGCTCTAACGGACATGGAAATGGAAACAATGGCCAGTCAAACCGTACTCATTTCTGCGTCACCGCCACGCAGGGCAACCAAGATGAGGGAAAAGCCCGGGGAGAGCACTAAGCAAGCCAAGCTCTCCCCACACAACTCCTGACTTGCCCAACAATGAATACCAACCCAAGGACGTGGACCAATGCCCAATGATCCAGGTGCCCTCAGAAGATCCAGTACTGTACACCATTGCCAGACATCCCAATAAATTGATGTCCTATCCTTTCCGCTTTTGCAGTTACACAGGCTCAGCACTCTTAGACTCAGGCGCAGACCAAACCTTAGTCAACAGTAGCTTTGTGGATAAGTTCAAGCTGGCCACTAATCCTTTGCGGATTAAAAATGTGGTCCTGGCTGATGAACACCACATTGCCTTGACAAGGGAAACTGCCCCCTTCTCCGTCATGCTTGAGAACCTTCACTCCACCATCCAAGGTCCTGTCATCAGCTTTCCTAAGTTTGACATTGTACTGGGACTAGACTGGTTACAAAAGAAAAATCCTCATGTAGACTGGGCAACCTCAGTGTTGACCATCAAATGTGAAGGTGTCAACCACCAAATCTACCCTGACTCTGTGGACCAACTGCTCTGCAACCACATTTTTTGTGCGCATCACAGAGACCCAGGACAAGAAGAAAGATTTAAAGTCAATTGACTGGGACTCCTGCCAGTACGAGATCATACACTTCAAAGACCACCAGGATACCTCCACGCCTCAGGACCGCAACATTGTGGCCCACCACCAAGAAATCTTTAAGGAATTGTTACCTGGGCTGCCCCCTGAGAAGCATATTCAGCACTCTATCTAACTCAAGGGGGCTGTACCCAAGGCGCACCCTATCTACAGGCTGACCCCAAATGAAGACAACGCCTTATGCGCCTACCTCAAGGAGGCATTGGAAAACAGACTTATCTGCTCCTTACAATCTCCCTTTGGGGCCGCCGTATTCTTTGTGGCTAAGAAAGATGGTACCTTACGCCTGGTCACAGACTACCGCGCCCTAAACAAAGTTACCATTAAGAATTGTTACCCTCTACCACTGATTGACGGCCTCTTCAATGCCTTAGGAGGAGCCACTGTCTTCTCTAAGATTGATCTAACTGCAGGCTACAATCAGATATGTATCAAGGAGGAAGACATTACCAAAACAGCCTTCTGCACTAAATACAGCTCCTACAAATGTGTGGTGCTCAACTTTGGCATGACCAATGCCCCGTCCACCTTTGTAACCTTCCTGAACAAAGTGTTTGCACCCCACATAGGCAAACACGCCCTAGTGTACCTAGACAACATTATTGTCTACAGCCCCTTGGTGGAACAGCACCACAAAGATCTGAAAGCAGTCTTTGTGACCTTGGAACAACACAAACTATTGGCCAAGCCCTCCAAGTGCCAGTTCTTCCGTGAGCAACTACCCTTCCTGGGGCATATAGTCTCAAAGGACGGCATCAAACCCGAAAGTCAAAAAATAAAAGCCATCTGAAAGATGCCACCACCCAAAGATAAGTTGGAGCTCTGCACCTTCTTGGGAATGGTGGCCTATGTACAACGTTTCATACCTGACTGTGGCATTCTGACTTCCCCCTTATCCGCCATAACTGGCGCCAAGTCTAAGTTTGTGTGGACCCCCCAACATGATCTCTGTTTTAGATGCCTCAAAGAGAAGCTCACAACAGATCCCATACTGCAATACCTCAAACATGATGGAGAATACCAGATGGAAACTGATGCCTCAGATGCATCCATTGGGGGAGTACTACAAATTAAAAATAGTGACAGCAACTTCCTGCCTGTAGCCTACAAATCACGGAAGTTGATAGATGGCAAGTGTCAATACCCTATCCACAACAAGGAGCTGCTGGCTATCATGCACGGCCTAGTCAAATGGCGTTGCTATCTAGAACACCAGGAAGAATTCACAGCATTAACTGATCACAAGCCAATCATCTATTTCAAGACTTAAGCAAATCTGTCACACCAAAAAGCGCGGTGGATGGAACTAATGGAGAGATTTAACATGCTCATTCAGTACAAGCCTGGGGCCAAGCTTGCCATGGCAGACGCCCTGTCCCGTATGTATATCTGTGCTTCAAGAGGAGAGAATGGGCTCAACCCAGACTGGCCTCTCCTGGTGCTACAAACAAAAGACAAAGGGTTCCCCCCTGGCAACACCAAAGTAACCAAAGAAACAGTCATCAAGAATGAGCATCTCTTTGCTGACGTATATGGGACTCTTCACAGAAAAATGACTGACAGCACAACCATTACATACATCCCCACACATCAGCAAGTTAACACTATACTTTGCTATCACAGAGACCTTGAACATACCAAGAGCAGAAACCTATATGAGTTCCTAAAACATAAAGCCTGATGGCCAACCTTATACTGCAATGTCCAGGAAGTCCTAGACCAATGTGAGGTGTGCAAAAAGTTTGCCAAAAGCAAAAACCTGCCAAAGTCAGTACTTCCCATCCACACACAACTATCTTTTAAAGTATGGGCTCTTGACATTGTTGGCCCCATGTCAGGGCAGCACAATGACAAGAAATACATCATCACTGCCATTGACTTTGCGTCAAGATGGCCAGTAGCCCAAGCAGTAAAGGCACACACTGGCAATGACGTTTTACAATTTATTGGCAAAGAAAAAATAAGCAAGTTTGGAAAGACAGAACTACTGATAACCAATGGAGGCAAAGAGTTAACCTCCAAAAACACCAATGTATATCTCACCAAGAATGGGATCAAACATACCGTAATAAAACCATATCACTCACAGGCTAATGGACAAGTAGAGCGGCTTAATGGTAGCCTTGTGCAAGCCTTAGCCAAACTCTCTGCCAGGAGACCTGAAAACTGGTATAAGCAGCTACAGACTGCATTACTTGTGTGTTGAACCCAAGTGAACAGATCCACCGGAAAAAGCCCGTTTGAACTAGTGTACGGCCCACAGCCAAATATCATTCAGGCATTGGCAGGACCCAAACAGGAAATTACAAGTGAATTCCCCCCTTGCTCAGACCCTCAAGTAATGGAGGCTAATTGCAAGCAAACAGCCAAAGAGAATGAACGTCTGCAAAAGAAATTTGTCCCCATCCGCAATAGACATGAAGTTGATGACAAAGTATGGATCATGAATGTTGACAAGAGCAAGTTACAACCTGAAAAAGTGGGGCCAGCAATCATTATAAAGGTAAAAACAATAACACTTACCTTGTGCAAGGGCTTGGCAAACGTAAACAAGACAAAACCCTACACCATGATTGCCTGCAACCCTGCAAAGCAAGACAGAAACAACGAGAGACCACCCTACCAGCTACAGAACAACAACTAGTTCAATACGGCGCCCGGGCTCCTGAAGACCTCCCTGACAACCTGCTCTCAGAGGAGGCCAACCTTCAGTTGGGGGGGTGTCAAAAATGCAGGCTCAACCCACCAGCAAGGTTTCAACCAAGCAGTTTTGTGACCCGCAATCCAACTATCCGGTCACTTGAAGCCAGACTAGGAAGTCAACTCAAATTACCAAATCCAACAACATGGACAGATGATGATCCTCTACGGTGGATACCTTGTTTTGGCGCTTGAATCATTATCATGATCAAGCCACCCCCTTCTTTCATCCAACTGTGTGATCACCAATCATGTTCCTGTTATCCATTGATTCACATGAACTATATAATCACTATCTCCCAATAAAGATTATTATCTAGCTTCAAAATGCTTTTTCCCTTGTAACTCTGCTAAAACAGCATAGTTACAACAAAGGTACTTATTAGGTTTTGTGGCTTGTGTTCTTCAATTTCTAGTCTTAGTTTAAATATTAGTCCATGTTTTCTTTTGACTTTATCCTTCACCAGTTAAGCAACTTCTATAGTAGTACCCACAATTTAATTGTTGATAGGTTTAATCCCCCTGCTAGTGCAGACCATTTCCCAGACTTAGAAATAGACTTTTTAACCAAATTGTCTGTCATTAAGACTGGTCTCTATTTTATCTTCTTAGGGTTAATAAATTGCCCTACTCCTGATTTTACTTTGTATAAGCTCTTAGGAGCCTTAGTTCAGTTGCTATTGCAAACTTTGCCTACCTTTTTGTATTTGACTAATATAAACATTACTGGGTTAAAGGCTTTAGTTTATAATAATCTTCCCCAGACCATGCAACCTTACACAGATGTTCTAATTGATCTTGCTGGGGTCAGTTTCTTCTTCTTTTTCCATGATTTTCACTAACACATAGTCTCTCATAAGCGTATCAAGGTGAGTTGGGTAGACATGGTAGTGTACTTTGCCTTGTTGTAGTGTGAGGGTTGCGCTGTCCCAGTCAATGTGAGGTTTGGTCTTTCTCATACAATCCAGGCCAAGTATAACAGTGTATTTGGGGATTGGTATCTGTTGCAGATAATGAATGGATTAGACATAAAGTTGTCCACCTAGGTATTAAGCAACAGAACAATTGCGCAATTGCGCTATTGCATCCTGAATTTAATAGTGATAAAGACGTTTAAAACGCCTCTAAAACGGGTGTTCAATTTGCCTTTCAAATGGGCATAAGGCACAGGATTTACTTCTGGGATTATAAATAGAACAACAAAGTTATTTATATCTACCTCCTTAAGGAAAGCCACATGGAAGCAGTTGTTCTCTTGTGCGGGACTTTTAGCTGTGCCAATCCACTCTCCTACATTAGGGAAGTCCTCCTGTCTGTGCCTCCCTGCCTCTGGTGGCAATTCCCCCGCCTCATACTATATAAGTGTGATACTATCTAAATAAATACCAGTTTTGTCTTATTATCTTCTTATATTCTTCTGTCCTTACCCATGCTGTCACTATACCACAACAGGTATAGTATTAAGATAAAGAAGTAGTAGACTAACTATTTTTAGAAATCAGCACCCAGGCTGCATATTTTATGACATTGGCGCTCATGGCTTCTTCAAACCACAGCTTCCTCTCTTCCTACCCCCACAGCCTTGTTTTTGTGGAGGGAGAGATGTCCTTGCCTATAGCTGTGGCTCCTTCTGCCCAACCCACTCCAGGATTAACCTTCACTGCTTCTGGCTCTCTATCTGGTAGACTCCATGGCTCTTCCTATGGTCAACCAGGACTAAGCCAGTGGTTGCCTAACTGCCAAAAACTTTTGGAAATTTCCAGCTCCCAATCAAGTATGATCTCCTGGATGAACTCCATTGAAAAAGCCCTTACCTCCTTGATACCAATCCTGACTGACCCCATGGCTGAAGCAACTGGCATGAACCATATCTCCTGCTTCTTGGAGCCTGCCTTGGTGAAGGAAGTATGCTGTCAATATTATCCTCCTTCTTCTTCTGGTTGTTCTCCTGATGGAATCTCCCTTAATTTTGGAGCCCTCCAAACTGATAGCTGCTCTGGCCCCTTCTCTGGCCCCCCAAACCTTGCTCAAAATATATCAGAAGCTGTTCACTCCCACTCTGAAATGGCTCTATGGATGAGCAAGATAGAACATGTACTTTCTTCCTTGGTACCCACCCAGATGAATCAGCATGTTGCCCTGGAGTTCTATGATCATCAACAGAAAAATCCTAAGCTGGAAGACATCCATAACAGCTGCACCATGGGATTCTCTGCTCTGCAGGATACTATAAAGGCTCAAGAGAGACAGATGGGGTTTCTGGAAGAGGAATTAGTTCTGGCCTTTCAGGAAAAGAAAGAGTGGCTAGATGAGTTGGATGCTCAACGTGCTCTCTTTGACTCCCTTCAGGACCAACTAAGCAAGCACCTTGAAGATGCCTCAGCAATTAGTACCCCTGAGAATCCAATGGGACTGCATGGGAATGCTAAAGCTGATAGTTCCCCCTCTCAGAAGATCCTTACTACATTACCCCTTCCTGACTCCCACCACTGTCACAGAAGCAATGAAGAGGATGTCTCCTTCCTTGCACCTTTAGCAGGTACCCTGGAGTCTCCCTGGGAACCTGATAGCCATCCCTTCATCACTCCTGATGGTTCTAAAGCAACTAAACCTCAGGCTAGTCAGAGCAAGAAATAATTCACTGATGATTCTGGCATTGAGGAGTACAATGAGGATCACTCAAAAAACTACTAAGCAGCCAGGACAAGGAGAAATCCTTGGCTGTATTTGTGGTTTCACCTCCCTCCCCTCCCCCCATTCCTCTCCCACCTGACAAGCCTGTGCCTGACCCTGGCACTTGTTTTTCCTTTACAACAGAGCCTTCTGATGCCCCTCCACTGGTTGAATTTGCCTCTCAATCAGAAATGTTGGATTCTTGCACTGTGAGAATGCAAGAAGATCTTGCCTACTGGGTCCCCACATCCAAGTTCTTCTTGGCCATGGACCTGATACCTGGCTACTGGCAGATTGATCTCCCTCCAGATGACCCAGAGAAGTGTGCCATCTTTGCCAACCAAAGGCTGTTCCAACCTACCAGTATGCCTCAGGGTCTCTCTAATGCCCCAGCCACCTTCCAACAAGCTATGGACGCTGTGATGGGGGGTCTCAAGCCCTCATGTGCCCTGGTCTATCTGGATGACATTAAAGTCTTCTCTTGCATCTATAACAAACACCTGGAACCCCTGGAAGAAGTGTTCAAACGTCTATACTACATCAATCTGGAGTACACTGATGGAGAGCTTACAGTTGCTCATACACTACGTAGTAAGAAGGTCAAGGTGCTACCTCTCTCAATTGGGGAAGTCAAGGGTATCCCAGTCTACGCCTCCTGTAATGTGACTATCCTACCTGGCGCTCAGGTGATCCACAATACAGACCTCTCGCTGGCTCTAACAGCTGGCACTCATGAAGAAATCTTTGGCATCCCTAATGCCTCCAGACTAGAACCATGGGTTGCACCAGGCATCCTCATGCCAAGTGAGAAGGAGGTACTCATACGCTTGGCCAACATGAGTCATGAATCTATGGTTGTCTCCAAACACCAACTTCTGACTTATATACGGCTGGAAGAGCATGACAACCTGCAGGAGACCGCCCCCTTTGCAGACTTCTCTGAGTTGGGTCTACCCTGTGAGCAACCACTAGTGTTATTGGCCATAAGCTGCAACTCTCTATCTGGCCTCTCTAAAGAACAGAAGGATCAAGCTATGGATCTCTTTGCCCAGTATAAGAATGTGTTTGCCAAGAATGATTATAACCTGGGCAAGGCTGCAGATGTTGCTCATCATATTGACACCCAAGGCAGTCCACCTATCCGCTCCAGACCTATACAGCGCAGTCAAGCCAATCATGCTGTGGCTAACAAGGAACTTCAGAAGCTATTGGGATCTGGCTTACTGGTCCCTAGTAAAAGCCCTTGGGCTTCCCCTCTCTTGATTGTCAAAAAGAAGGATGGCAGCAACCGTGTGGTGATTAACTACCTCTGACTGAATGCTGTTACCAAGAAGGATTCATATCCCCTCCCTTGTATTGACAATACCTTGGACCAACTGGGTGGCGCCAAGTTTTTCAGTGCCATGGACCTTATCAGTGGGTACTGGCAGATTGATCTACCCCCCGCTGATCAGGAAAAATATGCAATCATCACTGACCAAGGGCTATTTCAACCCACAAGGATGCCTCAAGGTCTGTCCAATGCCCCGGCTACCTTCCAGCAAGCCATGGACGCAGTGATGGGCGACCTCAAACTCACCAGTGTCCTGGTCTACCTGGATGACATAAATGTGCTCTCCTGAACCTTTAATGATCACCTACAACACTTGGAGGAAGTCTTCCAGAGGTTAATTGCAGCTAATCTCAAGCTCAAGCCACGCAAGTGCAACTTCTTCAAGTAGCATCTTGAGTTCTTGGGGTTCATCATTAGCCAAGATGGACTATGTCCTGTACCTCTGAAGGTGAAAGCCATTGAGAAAATGCAGATCCCAGCCAATTATTGGGACATGCAGGTCTTCCTGGGGATGATTGGGTACTACCACCACTTCATCCCCAACTTTGCATCCCTGGGTGACCTCCTTTTTCAGCTTCTCTGAGCTGATAAGGAATTCTTCTGGAGCCCAGTGTGCCAATCTGCCTTCAATGCTCTAAAAAAAACACTAACTGCAGCCCCTTTGATGACCTACCCTGACTTTGCCAAGCCGTTTGTGGTTCATACAGATGCTAGTCTGATGGCAATTGGGGGTGTTCTCTCCCAACTGGACTCCAACAGACTTGAACACCCTGTTGGATACTGCTCACATACGCTTAATTTTCACAAGAGGAACTACACTGTCATCAAACAAGAGTGTCTGGCTGTGATATACTCCTACCAACAATTCAGAGTCTATCTCCATGGGGTACATTTCACAGTTGTAACAGACCATGCCTCCTTGCAATGGCTGAAGACCCTTAAGGACCCTGAAGGACGTCTGGCGCGTTGGGCCATTAAACTTCAGGCTTCTTACTACAAAATCATTCATTGAGCCAAGGCAGCCCACCAGAATGATGACTGTCTCTCCTGCCTTCCCGCTGTTGCCTTAGTATCCCCCATGGCTGACATTCTCTATGACAAGCTTATGGAGGATCTTTCTTTGTGGGGGAAGGAGCCAGTAGAGATACAGAGAGCTCTCAAGAAGCTAACTGTTGATACTAAGGTCTCTAAGGGACAACTCCTGAAGCTTTGTGGAGACTCTTGGCTACCCTACATACGCCCATCCCTACACATGGACTCAGTGGTAGCTGCTCACAAGACTACTGGCCATGGTGGCATACAGAAGACATTAGCTCTGCTACAGCAGCACTTCTTCTGGGAAGAAATGCACACTGACGTAGTAGATATGCTAGCCAACTTTCATGACTGCAACATTGAGAGGCCTAAGGTTGCCAAGTTCCAACACAGACTTGTACGGCCTTGGTTTGCCTTCTACACTGTAGCCATTAATGTAGTGGCCCCCCCTGCCAGCTACCAACAGTCACAACAAGTTCATCATTGTGGCAGTTGACCATCTGAATAAATGGGTAGAGGCCAAGGCAATTCCCAATTAATCTGCACTAGTGACAGCCACGTTCATCCTGGAGAATATAATATACAAACATGGTTACCCCCAGATCCTGCTGACAGACAATGGTACCAACTTCACCAGTTATATCATCCCCGCCTCAACCAACTGATGGGAATTTGTGTGACACTATCCACTCCTTATCACCCACAGACAAATGGCATGGTAGAGCGCACTAATGGGAGCTTGGTCCAGATACTCCAGAAGCTCAGTCACCAACATGAGACTGAATGGGATACCTTCCTGCCTGAAGCTACCTTTGCATATAACATTGGGTATCATTGAGCCACTGGCAAGCTGCCCTTCCAACTGCTCTACAGCCGGCAACCAGGACTTCCCCCTTTACTATATTCCTTGGTAAAGCCCAGCCTGGCTGTGTCCCCAGAGGCGTACCTCAACAAGCTGGTTCAAACTCTTATTTGCTTGCAATCAGAGGCCTACACCGTAAAATTAAACCATAAGTTGCAGGACCTAGAACAAGCTGCATCCAAACGCCCTGCCTTACCCATTTACTGGTGGGAGACTCATTCTACTTCTTCATCAATAGAGGGTACAGCCACAAATACAAACTTGCCTCCCTTTGGCAAGGCCCAGTTCAAGTTATCCAGAAGACTGGCCCTGACTCCTACACCCTTAAGGAGCCCCATTCTGGGCAATTGATCACTAGAGTACACGCTAAGTATATGTGTGCTGCTCCTAGTGACCAAGAGTAAGCCCCAATGAGGACAACAACCCAAAAAAAACAAAAGCCTAATTAAAAAATTCCATGGGTTGTTGTCCTGTTTGCAATAGTGTTGCACCAAAGTATGAGGAATAAGAATAAAAGAACAAGGTGTTTATTGGAGACTGACAAGACTCTTCCAGTACAACACCAACTGTTCTACCACCTGAATGACAGCCAAGAAACACAACTGGTTACTTAAAGATCCACAAATCTGATGACCAAGGATTGGGCAATAAACCCTCACAAAGCAAGAGACACAACTGATACCAGTGTCTACAGGAAAGGCGACCCCCAAGAAGATACAGTCCCACAGAAGACTCTCACAAAGGGCATACTCTACTGGGACCTGACCACCCACCCTGTAGAATATGGACAAGGCCCACTCAAGGAAGACCCCCATGTTCTTCTATGCTTGGTATCACAACAGTTGGTTCCTTGAAGAACAAGGTTGCCAGCCATCACCATTGGTACCAGATGGGCAGTCCCCTCCACTGTGTATGACTTCAACACTTCCTGGAAGGCTTGCCAAAGACGTTGCTCAAAGTTGCCAGAGGTTTTCTAACTTACTGGTTGAGCCTTGGTAACCCCAGGTGTTGCCCAAGCGCAACAGACTGATTTAACTATGTTGGATACCGTCCCCTGTTGCAAGACTGAGAGCCCTTGACCCTCAAATTGGAATGCCTTCAGCTGAGCCTTCAAGTATTCTTCTGCCGCCCACATGGAGAACCGCCAATGGATACTGTTACCCTTTTTCAACCCAGTTCCTGTCACCTCCCTGGGCTCACTCAAAGCTAGGAACTGCAGCAAACAATGGGTATGTCCCCCCTAAGGCCAGCTGAGGCACCAGTAGTTGATCTAGGTGACCCAAAAGTCCAGATAGCTGCTGTCCACATCATGCAGGACTACCTGCTTCTCTGCTGCCTTCACCACCTCCACTAGCCTGCTATGCTTGCACCTCTTTGGAATTACCACTTGCTTCTTCTTCAAGACTCTTCTTGTGACTCTTCTAGAGTGACTGCTCATCATAGCCGTCACCTTGAGATGCCAGCTGTTTTTATACCTCTTGTTTAATCTAGTGGAGGGAAATGTTGCAGATACTGAATGGATTGGATGTAAAGCCGTCCACCTAGGGATTAAGCGACAGAACAATTGCGCAATTGCACTATTGAATCCTGAATTTACTAGTGATGAAGACGTTTAAAACGCCTCTAAAACAGGTGTTCAATTTGCCTTTCAAATGGGCATAAGGCACAGGCTTTACTTCTGGGATTATAAATAGAACAACAAATTTATTTATATCTACCTCCTTAAGGAAAGCCACATGGAAGCAGTTGTTCTCTTGTGCGGGACTTTTAGCTGTGCCAATCCACTCTCCTCCATTAGGGAAGTCCTCCTGTCTGTGCCTCCCTGCCTCTGGTGGCAATTCCCCCGCCTCACACTATATAAGTGTGATACTATCTAAATAAATACCAGTTTTGTCTTATTATCTTCTTATATTCTTCTGTCCTTACCCATGCTATCACTATACCACAACAGGTATAGTATTAAGATAAAGAAGTAGTAGACTAACTATTTTTAGAAATCAGCACCCAGGCTGCATATTTTACGGCAGTATGATAGGACCACTAAGCGTAGTCTGCACGTCCCCAATCTGGGTGCAGAAAGGTTTTGCTTCCTTGGTGACTGGTGTACTTTTGTTGTCTGCCATGATAACTCTCTTTATGTTGCTTTGAACTGTTGATAGTTTCATGAGGTTGGCAAATTTCTTGTCAACAAGGGATTGATCTGCTCCAGTGTCAAATAATGCTGTGCTCTGATATCTTCAAAAGCCAAAATGATAAGTGAGGTGTTTATTTCCTGTTTGGGCGGCAAACAGTAGAGGATTGCTGGAGGGTACTTGGATCATGGTGATTGAATCCACGTCCTGGTCCCTGTACAAGTTTTGTGAGTTGGGGGAGGGCGGCTCGCCTAAGCACTCCCCTGAGCCTTTTCCTCCTTGTTGGTGTCTTCATTACTTGCTTGGTTAGTGTCAGGGATCCACTCATTGGGAAGTATTTCTCCAATAGAATGAAGGAGAGCTCCCAAGTTGAATTTGACTATAGTGGACCCTACTGGAATCCCTATCATTAACATGTGCAAGAGATGACCAAATAAGCGGATTATCTCCAGAAAGGGAGTGAAGTGGTTTAACAGATAATAGATGCTGGTATACCTCACAACCAACCAGAGGGCCTTGGGGTGAATAATGGGAGGGAATTGCGCTGTTTCTACGTATGGGACATGGCGGCGGCGTGGACCAAAACAATACCAAATTGAATCTTCTGATTTATTGGTGGGAGTTGGTTCAGGAGTTTTGAAGTTCACATTGGCTTGTCCGTGACTGATTAACACACAAAAAGCCCATACAAGGAAGATGAACTTCATGCTGTTGAAGGGGGAACCTTTTGAATCTACTAATCAAGCTTTAGATGTTTTGAAAATATAGATTTATTGGTTTGATATAAATAAGGAGTTGTTGGAGCAATTTGGAAAGGGGAAATTTCTTAGTTTAAATACTGAGATCAAGTGAAGGAGGGAACATAGTGGTTACCAGATGATCCTGCAATAATAGATTGTAAAGTATTGCTTTGCAGGTCTGCAGCAGGCTGCAGCCTGCAATGTAAGAAGAAAAAGTAATATGGATTATTGTATTGCAGTGTACTTCTGCACTATGGTGGGGATAGTATTTTGGGTCTGGATGAGGACTATTTCTCTGGCTTGGCATTTTTGCATCCCATGATTGGCTAGGTGGTTATCCTGAATATTGGCAGTCTGTGTTTAAGCATTTGATTTTTGGTTGATTGGTTGCTTTTGGAGTTTTGGAGCTCAATTTAAGGCCTATATGGTGGTTGCTGTTGGATTCATCATCTGGGCCTTGAATCTTGTTTTTTATAGTGAATATATATTTTTGATTTGGTTAGAGCTTTTTCACTTGCTTTTGTTTTTGCTTTTGAAAGCGCATTCTTTAATTGATTCTGAATGTATATTTGAATTGATTAATTCAATTGAATTGTTATTGTTAATATTTTCAATTTTAGCATTTAAAAATGACATTTCCAATTTTCCTTTTGCACTAAGAGATCCAAGATTTGTTACATTGTTTGTGAAGGGGTAGAACTCCTTACAGTTAGCCTGTGCTGTACGGTTCCCGTTTCAAGGATGTGAGTTGTTGGCTCGGTTGTTCTGTTTATTGGGGCAAGGGTCCTTCTTGGCTGTAGGGCTCTCTTTTTGTTTGTTTGACACATGCAGATTGTCAGACTTCTGATCTGCATGTTTTCCTTCCAATAATACGTCCTCAAGGTTCTTGCAGCAGGTCATGTTGAACTGACGCCAGATATGTGTAGGGAGGCTGTTGTAGAAGTCCAACTGAGGTCCTGGCTCGTTGAAGTTGATGATGTTAGGAGCTCAGTTGTGTAGGCCTTCATAAGCTGCAATCTAGTCCTCAATTGTTCCTGTCATTTTGAAGGTTCAAAGCTCTGTCATATCACCATATAAGAATCCTTCATGAAAAACTTTTCAAGGAAGGAAGCTTTGAACATGTCCCAACTTTCATTTTGGTCAGGTGTTGATTGAGCCATTCACTTAAAAAGCAAGAGGCGGCTCCTGTGACACAGAGTGAGACTTTGCTGGCCCAGAGTCTGCGGGGATAGCCTACTTGTGTGAACTTTCTTTGTGTGCTGGTGATCCAGAGGTTGGCGTTTTCCCGGCATAACCCTGCAAAGGTCCCAATTTCTGCTGAATGTAGGTGTTGGAATACAATGTTAGGTATTTTGGGCTGTTGTGGCTCTGTTGTGGTTGGGATTGCAAGTAACAGCCTGTGGGCTTTGAGAGTGTTGTATTTTTTGATGGGTACAAGGGCATTGTTGTAGATGAAGAGGCCTGCAGGGACGTCTTGTCCTTCTTTGTAGTCTCTCCAGCTGGTAGGGAGTGCCATTGTTTGGGTCTTTTTCTTAGGATGAATTTTTTCTTTGAGTTGGGTAGGTATGGATACCTACCTGTGCTACCACTGTTGTGTATATACTTCTGGAAAGTATAATAAACAAGATTAAGGAGAAAATAAATAAGATAATGATAATTTATTGGATATGAATATAGGATAATATATAGTATCATGAAAAGCCACATACTGTCCATGTACGTCATGGAGGTCATGGGGCTTATCTAAGTAATGTTCCTCCTAGGTCACAAGGCTTATTCAATTTGTATTCTGTTTAGGATCTGGTTTATTTGATCCCCATAATAGATGGTTGGCTGATAGTAATGTCATTGATTTACTGGTTGGTTGGTGAGCCATTTGGTGACTCATTTGGTGATCTACCTGAGGTGTTAATTTCCTGAGAGGGAGTAATCAAAGATGTTGTAACACAAATTTTAATTTTTACTTTGAACTTATATTTTAGTTCATATCTCTCTGAAAATTTAGTTTTAGAGTGGTTAAAACTTTACTAGATCTCAATTTTTCTTCCAGATTTGCTAGTGCTTAAATATCTAGGATAATTAGGATAGCGATAGCTCAACAACAAGCAATTAGCTTGTTGTCATCATTTTTTTATTTTAGGGATAATCTTTATACCTTTATGCTAATTTACTCCCAGGGGGAATATCCCAATGTAGATATCCCTTTAGTTACTAACAAATCTATATCCAATATGTTATTTCATGTAGTTTTTTTAGGTTTATTAACCCAGTGACACCTTTTGTGTCAAATCATAAGTCTTTAGTAGGCCTTCTAAAGGTTTTTTAAAACTGTACCCACTTTTCTTTACCTTTTAAACCTAAATTCAAATGCTTTATAGGGTATAGTATATAACCTTGCTCCTTATTGAACAATACCTTACTATTCCTTCTGCTCTTTCCTTTACTTCTTCTAGTTCTTCTCATACATCTTTTCATTCCTTTTGCCAGTCTTTCTGCTTGTCCTGCTCTATGACCTCCCAGTCCTTCTGCTAGTCCATCTTTATGATTGTCCAGTCCTTCTATATAATCTTCTAGTCCTGCTTCATGACCTTCCAGTCCTTCTGCTAGTCCTTCTCCATGACCTTCCACAGTTCTGTCCTTCTCTATGAATCACCAAGGTTCATTTCTTCTCTGCATTCCCTGTTACTACCACCTCTGAATCTGGCAATAAGTCTCCACAAGCAAGTTAGCGTTTGACTGGCCCCCATAAGTGGCCACCACTATAGTCCATCAACCACAGAAAATCCTCATGGGTGTGCAGTTGTTTTTACCACTCAAGGGGTTAGTTTGAGCTTTCAAGCGCAAAGTAACCAGCTTTACTTCCCAGAGACCTATCCATTACCAATTTCTGCAGCTGCTTCCCCAAGCTTCTACCTTGACTATGTCCCTGGGCATATCCATGCCTCTCTGATGGCTTCAAGGCTTTCCCAAAGCCTCCAGGAAGACACAGACTTGGAACTCTCCCCCATCTGTTAGGAAAAGTTCTCCACTTGCAGATTTCCTGCAAGTGGCCAAGGGATCTTACAAGCTGCCTCAGCTCATCCTTCCCTGGTAGCCCATTGTTACCCACTAGACTGTGCCATCCTCCAGCCCTAGTAGCCACCAGTTACCTACTAGACTGTGTCCCCCTCTGTTTCTGGTAGCCATAAGTTACCTGCTGGGTTGGGATCTCATCCTTCCAAGGTAGCTGATGTTACCTACTAGATTAGGGTACAATCCAGCCCTGGTAGCCACCAGTTACCCACCAGGCATCTACCTGTCTAAAGCCAACTTCTTCCCTGACTTCAAGGGTAGAGTGGTTATTGTGGCCAAATCAGCCCTGGCCTGCAACCCTGCCTCCATGTGGGTCATTGTGATTCAGCAGATTTACTTGCTGGCTGTAAAGCCCTGCCCCTTTGCCCAGGGATGGTTCAAGCTGGGGTGGCCAGGAACAAGCACCTAGATTGATGCCATCATCCCCAATACCAAGGGGAAGGGGTCATCCCCCGTGTTAGGATGCTGTTGTGGATAATATTTGCATGCCAACCCACTGCGGGTTACAGATGAATGGGCGTTCAACCCTTTGCTATCCATGGTGGCCTAGGGTGGGTAATCTGGTGGGTCTGGTAGGATCTGATGATATGGGTTATGCAGGCTGATCAAAGATACTTTACCGACTGTGCCAACCTTCTATGGTTTATTGAATTTGGTCCCCAGTCCCTTACTTGAATTGGTTATAACCTTGCACCATGCTGGACAGGACCTTACGGAATGAGCAAGCGGGGACCTAAAGGTACCACTTGCCAACTTTTAGGGGCAGGCTTTGGATCTGAGGAACCAGCTGGGAGAGGGAAGGGATCTGATTGGTTGCAGGCAAAGTTTTTCAACCCTGAGACAGGGGGATTAGAGGGTTCCCCAACAATTCCTGGCCCAGCTTTGGATCAGCGTTGCCAGAGGGGTGCCCCTGGGACCTGTTCTGTTGGACAAGTTTGAACTAGTGGGAGTTGATGTGGTGACACTTGAATGGTGGGCTCTGATGATCCTCAAGAGCAGTTGATGCTGGGCGGTTAGACAATCAGAATTCACTGGTGTTTCTTACCTGGAAGGGGTGATGGAAGCAGGGGGTGTGGTGGGGTAAGTTAACATGGAACTCTTGTTAGCTGTATGTGCTAAATCCTTTAAAGAGTTGGGGGTTTGGCAGGTTTTTGTGAGGTTTCCCTTGTTTGATGGGGAAAGGCGTCCTGTCTGGTGCTAGGGGGGTGACTTTATATGGCCAGTTGATTTTTCAGAGGGGTCTCGTTCTCCAGACTGCATGGTCTACTTGGGTGATGTATGGGATATATAAAGGTGTTCTTCTGTTTCAATAAAGATATCGATCTCTTCGGAATTTTACCTTTGTTTTAACATGTACTTCCCAGGGGTATGTGCTTGAAATGATCCTCTGAAGCTGCTTGGAGATAGACGGAGGTGGTCTAGATCTTGAGCAGGCTTGGGAACTGATGTAGGCAGGGAGGATGGTTTCGTTTAGTTGCAAGGTTTTGGGATTTTGTGAACAGTTTATCGGCCATGCGGGTAGAGGGTGATATTTAAACTGGATTAGGATGGGTTTATTAATAATTTGGAGGTTAAGGTTAGGCTAGTTTCTAGATGTCACCGGTCAAACTTGGCCTGGGATCGGTCAGCCTTTGGCTTGGAGGGGTATATGCATTAAGCAACCTGAGGGATGGAAGTAGATGTGGGTTAGGCCCAGATTCCAATGACGGCCATTGCGGCGACCCCAAGGTAGAGGGAAGTCAGGTGGAGGGAGCGGGTTTGGGGGGGACACGCGGCAGAATCGGAGCCGGCGGACAAGTCCCGACCCACCAGGACGACGAGGCCGGTGTAAATGAGGATGCCGGCGGAGATGGCGTCAAGGATCCCCATTGTCAACGAGGAGGTGGTGTTCTCCGAGTACAGGTGACGGATGCCGATGCCGATCAGGATGCTGATTGGCGTGACAACGGAGAAGGCCACAACCATCATGAAAGGTTTAAACCGGCCACTCAACTCGCCGATGCGCACCCCAAGCGCTACCCCCTCAAAGAACTGATGGAAGGTGATGGCAATCAGCAGCACCAAGAGCTCTTTGCCCGAGGCTACTCCGAGTGACAACCCAATCAGGACAGAGTGGGAGAGGATCCCCACCTCTAGAAGGTACGTCGTCAGGTCATGGCTCTTCTGGCCCGTCGCTTCACAACACCCCCCACCTGTTCAATGAGATGCATAAGCAACGCAGACCCTATCGCCACAACACACCCAAACGCCGAGTATTCCCGTATCGCCTCGGGAGCACAGGGAGAGGTGAGATGCTCAATGGCTGCCATTAGCATGTGGACAAAGCCAGTAGAAATAATGACGCCTGTTCCAAAGTGACGGCCCATATCCACCAACAGCCCATGCACGCCCATCCGCCCTGCCGCCGCGGCAACCCCACACCCGACGAAACTAAAGCCAAGGATCACGAACAGCCCAACAACGTTGTCCACTACACGGTAGCTTGAGAGATCTTTGTCAAGGCCACACATGGGTTCATGATCGTGCCTCCTCTGGAGCGCATTGGCAAGCGGAAGTGCATATGCCGACCCACAAAGCATCAAGCATCCCAGAAGCTGAACTCGCACCATTCCCCCTCCCTCGCTTCCTCGCAAGCCTATATCACCTCAGCGTAACCCTGGAGGTACTCGATCTTGCTCCCGAATTACGTAGGCCTATCCTATTTACAACAGACCTATGATACCGAGCCGTCAATCTAAATTAACCAATCAACCCTCTCTCCCAATAAGTTTACGTTACTGCTTTGAATCAACCCAATCTATTATTTCCCCTGACATGCTTATTGGTTAAACTACAATAACATCATGTAAGCCAGCAACTGCGTACAGCCAATAACAATCCAATGAAACGATGGATTTAAAGTTAATTCGACTTTATTCATCCACCAATTGACGTTCTCTTGAAATAATCCATTCAATAACATTGTTGTAGCGAGAGAATACATCCCCTCTTCAGGATTGACGATATAAACCCTTCCACCAATAGATCTAACCAATCCATCTCCCTATGCTCAACAGATATAACCCATAACTCCAACACCGTGGCGATGGAAAGTTGATTCGAATTAACCAAGTTGGACAGTGGAGATCAGGGATTAGTGCACCCATCTCGGCATCGTTTGCTAGACCATCCTGAATTAGGTGCTAGCTGCAACCCAATTCTTTTTTTAAAAAATTCCTGCTTCAAAGGGAGTATGCAAGACTGGTCTAGTACAGATATCCCAGACGCAAGCATGTTCAAGTCCAGTTAAATGAATGTCCCCGTACCACCAATCAATTGGCCATCAACCGCTTCAATAAAAATTAATTCATGCACGTCAGATCGATTATTTATAACCCATTGCTAATCTATTTTTAATTCTTAATAAATCAATTAAAACCAAACCAACATCGCTTGGCGAACGCGCTTTTCAAATAGCGTAGTTCAAACTCGGTGCTTTAACCGCGAAGTAACAATGTACCTAGACCGCTCCGATAGGGAAAGGTTTCGCCGAAACACCCCATCCCTGCATCTTTATACCCTATACCTTCATCCAACACAACCGAACTGCTGGCAAAATACCAAATTTTATCCATCGTTTGCATCTCGAACCCATCTCCCAGATAAACAACAATCCTGCACTTCAAATAAATACTAATCAGTTTCCACCTCCAGCAGGGGTTTAAAATTTAAAATGCTCAGCTTTGCTTTTATACACGGGGTTCACTTAGCTTATCGAGCATCACCACGGAAAACGTCTCAGCAATAAGCTACAATCAATAGCTCCATGGATCCCAGAACTATCCTTACTATTAAGCCTGCAAGCTCGATGTGAGGGATTGCTGACCCGGGCTATGAAGAGCTTAATTTATCCACCAAGCAATATCAACCAGTAGGTTCACTTATACAAGTTCAATGTCCTGTTCGCTCCTGGGGACAACATCCAGGAGGACACAGCGGGAAATCTTTATAACAAAAGATTTGAGGTTCAAAGCTAGCCTTGGGTTAGCCTTCAGGGCAAAATTAAGGACACATACCTTAATTTCCTAGAATACAAGATGTGAAAGTCCTTTTGGTAAAAAGGAAAGGAAAAAGCTTGATGATTACTAAAGCCAATGCATATGTGGATAAACTTGTCTTTATTAGGAGAAATGATTCTACTTAAATAGTAGACAAGGGTCAATGATCACTCATTAGGTAGACAGAGTAGCAGAAAGGGTCACGTTGGGATGAGGTCATACCAGGATCAGACAAGGACAGGTATGATATTCCAGAATGGGTGGATATTGAGCCATATCCATTTGCAGAAGGCAAGGAATTCTCAAAATCAAAAGGGAACAGATTAAATCTTTGCACATATCAATATTCAAAGGCCATATCAAAATGGCCTTAATGGCACAAAATCTACAGCATCTCCCCCCTCCAGACTGGACACAGGGAGTTGATATTTGCAGAGAAATTTGGAGTGAACACAGGCAAAAGGATGGCCAGAGGACAATAGCTTCACAGTATACTTGACACCCTTCTTGTAGGTAACTTCACAAGGTCCAACCCAGAGGGAGTCTAGCTTATGAGAACACCTCCAGTACATTTTTGATAATAGAGGATTAGGTCACCCCTTGGTATTCAGGGAGGGGGACTCTGGAAGTGTTAGAGGGAAAGAGTTCCAGGGGTTTGACCTTGCAAGCAGTAGAATAGGTGGTAGCTTGGATGTCAATGATATGGTTAGTCAAGTCTTTGACATGAGCTTTGGGATTAGTAGAGGCGTCAACCCCCATCAACGGGGGTCCCAAGATTGAGGGGGTAGTGGCTTCTGGTCCATACAGCATGGCAAAGGGAGACTGGCCAGTCACTTGGTGTCTGCTGAGTCTATATGCAAATAGGGCATCAGGGAGGAATATATCTCAGTTAGCAGCATCAGAGAGGGTAAGCTTCCTCATGATGGACACAAGTGTGGAGTTTTCTTGTTCCATAGTCCCATTGGTCAAGGAGTTATATGATGCAGAGAAGGATTGATGTGTACCCCTAGCTTCTACAATAAATGTTATGAGGCAAGCATTAAAGTTGGTCCCATTGTCAGAAAGCAGGACTTGAGGGTAATCATGCCAGTAGAAGATGTCTTGCAGCAAGAAATTAGCAGTGGTCTTGGCGGTTATATCTTTGGTTGCTCTGGCTTCAACCCATTTTCTAAAGTGATCTACGGCTACCAAGATGAATCAACATCCAGACCTAGAATGCGGGAGAGGGCCAACAGCATCAATACTCAGTTTGAAAGGCATGCTTAAGGGGATGAGCTTGAACTGAAGTTGTGAAGGTTGGGGGCATTGGGGCTGACAAGAATGACAGGCGGTGAGGACGTCAGGAATTAGGAGGCGCATATTTTCCCAATAGAAGTTTTTGCACAACCAGTCATAAGTCTTTGCTATGTCTCCCTGTCCTGTGTTAATGTGGTCTTGGAGGATGATGGCAACCCTCATACTAGGACGTAAGTAGGGCAGAAAGGCGCTGTTGACTTTCTTGAAGAGTTGTCTATCTAAAATCACAGTATCCTTTGACAGGACCTGCAGAGCCAGATGCATGTCTTCTGGTTCAGTGGTCCAGGTGTCAGGTTACCCTATCAATCTGTATAGGCAATCAGCGTCAGCAGGATGGATGGCTAGTATGGGCATCCTTGACAAACCATCAGCACTCTGATGTTGTGCACCAGGGCAATGTACTACAGTGAAATCATATCCTTGTAAGCGCAGAGCCCAACGTGCTAACCGACCTTCAGGCTCCTTTAATTGTTTCAGACACCTTAGGGAAGAGTGGTCTGTGACCACTGTGAAGTGAGTCCCATAAATGTAGTGTCTGAACTGTTTTACTGCATGCAGAACTGCAAAGCATTCTTTTTCAGTGACACTATAGTTCTTCTTGTGTTTGTTGAGGACTTGCAAAGAATAGGTCACATGTTGGTCCACGCCTTCATTGTCAAGCTGGGCTAGGATGGCACTCACAGCTACTCCACTGGCGTCAGTGTACAAGATGAACTCCTTAGCATAGTCAGGGTAGACAAGGATGGGAGCCTCTTTGATCTTGGTTTTAAGTACCTTGAAGGATTGCTGTTGACTGTCAGTCCACTCAAAGAGTACATTGCAGAGGAGTTGGACAAGGGGTTCACTTAATTCAGCAAAATCAGGGATAAACTGTCAATAGTACCCCATCATACCAAGAAATAATTAGACCTCCCGTAGATTTGTGGGAGGCAGCATCTTTTCAATGGCTTTCACCTTATTATATATAGGGCGGATTCCAGTTTGAGTGACTTCATGCCCTAGGAACTCAAGACGTTCCTTGAAGAAGGAGCACTTGGAGGGTTTGAGTTTCAAGCCAGCTTTAAGGATCTTGATGAAGACAGCCTTGAGGTGTTCCAAGTGGTTGGTAAAGGTAGCACTGAATATGGTGATGTCATCAAGGTACACGAGGACACAAGAGAGCTTTAGGTCTCATAGGATGGAGTCCATAGCCTGTTGAAATGTAGCAGGGGCATTAAAGAGTCCTTGGGGCATACAAGTGGGTTCAAAAAGGACTTCAGAGGTGATAAGCGCAGCCTTTTCTCTATCTTCAAAAGATAAGTCAACTTGTCAGTATCCAGAGGCTTGATCCATGGCTGAGAAAAACTTGGAATCACCCAGCTGTCTGAGAGCATTGCCAATTCTGGGCAAGGGGTATGAGTCCTTTTTGGTGAGCAAGTTCAGGCAGCAATAATATATCACAATGTGGTGGCCTCCATCCTTCTTTTTGAGGGTCAATAATGGGGAGGCCCAAGGGCTCTGAGAGGGAGCTAGTAGCCCAGCGTCTAAGAGCTGCTTAAGTTCCTTAGAGATCTGAGCATCCTCTATTCTGCTGCAGCAGTAAGGTTTGGCACAAAAGGATGAGGCATCACCCATATCTATCTGGTGGATAACCCCTTTGCTAGTCCATAGTTGATGGGTCCAGAGGCAAAGATATCCGTAAACTGGTCTAGCAGGTCCAGAACATCTTTTTGTTGAATGGGCAACAGTTGTGGGGAATCTGCAGCAGTGAACAGGGAGAGAACCTGAGGGTCTCCTTCAGGCAAGTTGATATCACTGAACGTTCCAAAGGGGTAAAGGGACACTACTTTCTCTGAACCTAATATGCAACCATGCCCAAGAACCTGGCCCTTGGTCACCTGCATAGGTAGGGCGGTCAGGTTAGCCAACAACAGCTGTACAGGCACCTTATGAGTTTGGTCCAAAATCCCAGGGCATAACTGAGGCTCTTTACGGCTTAATGAATCAGGTGAATATAGCTCCAGAAATGATTTTTCAGGAAGTTTGTAGGATACCTGGGAGTCTATAATCACTTGGGAGCCTGGAGGGATGGTAATAGCTGCAGGGGCAAGAAGAGGAACACCTTCCTCTGCAGGACATGAAGGAGGAGGGGAACACATATTGGAAGAATGAGCCCTGTACTTGAGTGAGAAGATAACAGTGAGGTACTTGAGCACACAAGTCTTAAGATGTTTTCTCAGGAGACGTGGGGGTTCTTCAAAGATTAAAGGGATCTCATACCCTAAGAGCAATAGTTAACCCTCTCTAAGGTTCACAATCCTGTTGTACTCTCAAAGGAACTGTGTACCAACAAGGAGATTGTAACTTTTGTTTTTGAGGACAACTGCAGGGGATGCAATAAAAAGATTCCCAAACCTCATTGGCAGGGCAGAGTAAGCACCAATGGCTTGAGTTTGGGCCATGTCAGCTGTACCATATGATTGAGTGGAGTTGAGGTTGGGAGCCAGCTTAAATTTTTTCATTAACTTGGACAACACCACATTGACTGGGGAGCCTGTGTCCAAGATAGCCTTGATCTTAACATTTTGGATTGACACTTCCACACAAGTAGTATCTTTCCCAAAGGGGGGTAAGACAGCCAGCACATCCTGAGCTGCCTCCAATTCTTTCTCCCATTTGGCCAGCATGCATTGTAAGGCAGGAATTTCCTTATACACTCTCTGCAGGGGGAGAGATACGGTCACATTCTGAAAGAGAGCTTCTGCTAGTCTAGCAGCCTCTTCAGAGGAATCTACCAAGACAGGGGGACAATGAGATTGAGCCAAGTAAAGACAAGCCACTACGGGCTTAGCTTCAGTTGCAGATGGGCAAGTTGTAGTTGTGGCCTTCCCTGAATGTAGCTTGTAAGGGACAGAGACTGTCTCTGGAACTGTCAGCACCAAGTATCCATAACCATCAGACTCATTGCAGTCAGAGTCCTCAGGTTCAGAATCACTAGAGAGGTTATGGAACAATTGAAGGATGGTTGGGCCAGCCAAGGGGGAAGATTCCTTGTCAGAAGGGGGATCAGGAGGAGACGGGGGAGATTGATCAGCAGAGAGCATCTCTGCCTCTAAGCTGACCCCTCTTTTCCTGCCTGCTCCTTTGGGTTGCAATCCTCTACCTGAGGGTTGGTGCAGGTACGTGAGTGATGCCCTATTTGACCACAGTTAGACATCCTTGTCTCTTAGGCTGTCCACTTGAACCAAGAGACATAATACGCAGAGTAAGGGAGGTGGTCCCAGAGTTGCTGGCTTTATTTTCATGTATGACAGTACCCCCATGAGTCAAGTGCATGTCCTGCAAGAGGGTCTTGATACTCTTAATTGAAGTAAGGGAAGCTTTGTGTGCCTTGAAGTGCAGACATAGGAGTTGGTCCACCTTCAAAGCGTTTGAACATGCTGTGTACGCTTCCCGGGGAGTTAATTGGCAACTGGTGATCAACACCTGCCCTTCAATGTAGAAAAAATTAGCAAACTCAGCCAAGGTTTCTTTGGGCTTGAATGCAATATGCATAAACACATCTTTCTTGACTTCCAAACTGAGATCTCCTCCAAATTCTTCAATTAGGAGTCGCTTCATGTCCTCCCAAGTGACAATAGAAGGGAGTTTGGGAACCACAACTTCTTGGCACGTGGGATGCAGGCAGTTAAGAATATTATCATTCTTAAGTTCATCAGTGACCCTGTGCATTGCTGTCTTGTAGATTTTCAGATAGGCAATAATGGTAGAGGTTTTAGGGTCAAATATCTGTTTGAACAAAGGCTTGTAATTGGGGTCAATGGACAATGAGGTGGATTAGCTGTTATCACCTGGGTTGAGGACGTTAATGTGGGGGTTGCCCTCAAACTCAGATTCAGCAGCAGGTTGTCTAGCCCAGAGGAGTTAAAGGCTTTCCTCTAAGGTATCCAAGGTAGAGCCGTTCTGTCCACTAATATCTCTAGCAGTGGCAGCAGCAGCTCCAAATTCATCAATCTTAATCTGTTGCACCAATAGGGTGCCAGCAATCCTATTGAGGCAAGTTATCAGGGAAGTGGTCTGAGCAACCAAAGGGATAACCTGTTCATTCATTGTCTCGGTAAAACAAGAGAGGTTTTGTACCTCTCTCTCCAATGTGCCCTGCCTATCAGCAACATCATTTGTTACTTCCACTAGCTGATCCAGGGTAAGCATAAAGTTGACCCAGGGTTGGCCTTCCAGGCCAGGGCAACAACCATGATTGCCATGTGCAGGATTACTAGCAACTTCAGTTTCCTCTTCACCTTCAGACTCAGAGGACAAGTCCTCAGGATTAGAGAGGTGTTGCCTTAAATACTCAATTTTGCCTTGCAAAGTAGCTACTTGATCAGTGAGCAAAGCAATGCAAGGTTCAGGCATAGGTTTGGCTGGAGGAGGGTTTTAAACAGAATATTGACGCCAAGGGGTAGCCTTGAGCTCTGCTATGGCTTCCCATAGCTTGGCTTCAAAGTCAGACGGGACCTCAGCAGGAGGAGCGGGAGGTGTCACCTCAATGGATGCTACTCTACCATCCACATAATTTTGTACTTGGTACAGAGTGTTGCCTATTGCAGCCTTATCCAGACCATATTGATGCTGCAGATAGTGGCCTCAAGGATCAACATGAGTCCCAACCATTTAAGCTGGGAATTAATATTCTCTTGAAATTGGTTAAGTTTGCTAACCAGGGTCTCAAAGTCCTGGCAATGCTTTAGCAGAGAGGCCTCAATTTGTCCATGCCATGTTGCTTAATGCTCATCCAATTTGCACAGTCAATCCTTGATGTATCCAGGGAGCAAGTAACAAAGGGAATTCAGTGAGGAGGTCAAGTACTTCTGGGGGCCAGCAAGTTGTGCTGGTTATCTGAAATACACACAAAGAGACTGTGGGACCATTCTTGATATACCATATTCTGAGCATGGTTGTTTGAGACAGCAATAACTACAGCATTTATAAGTTGGTTCTGGGATCCTAATGCAAGTTGATGGTGAACCAGGGCAGGTTGGATGAACTGGTTGACCAACACGCCAATTGTATCCATGGACTCCATCAGCGCAGGGGGGAGACCAAAGTCCAAGAGGAAGGAATACAGGTCTTTGGAAGCGTACCTGGGACAGAGACCAGGGATAGTGTGCAATGCTACAGTTCTAGAGTGGAGTAGAGAGTGGGAAGCAGCACAAGCTTGCTTGTAGTCAAGAGAGAAAGCTAGAAGGGGGCCCATGCGGGCCTGGGAGACAGCACCAGTACCATGGGAGTTGAGGGGGCATTGGTGATGTCTTCTTATAGAGGAGGACTAGAATTTTTAGGTTGCTTGGGTACTTCAGAAACAAAGGGAGAAGGACCAGAGAATGCGCATGAGAACAGGGTAACCAAGGGGCTTGCAGCCCCTGTAGAGAGCACCATTTTGTTGTGTTTGGCTCCTGGGGACAACATCCATGAGGACATAGTGGGAAATCTTAATAACAAAAGATTTGAGGTTTGAAGCTAGCCTTGGGTTAGCCTTCAGGGCAAAATTAAGGGGACATACATTAATTTCCTGGAATAAAAGATGTGAAAGTCCTTTTGGAAAAAAGGAAAGGAAAATGCTTGAAGAATACTAAAGCCAACACAAATGTGGATAAACTTGTCTTTATTAGGAGAAATGATTCTACTTAAATAGTAGACAAGGGTTGATGATCACTCATTAGATAGACAGAGTAGCAGAAAGGGTCATGTTGGGATGAGGTCATACCAGGATCAGTCAAGGACAGGTATGATATTCCAGAATGGGTGGATATTGAGCCAGACCCATTTTTGGAAGGCAAGGAATTCCCAAAATTGAAAGGTAAACCGACTAAATCTTTGCACATATCAATATTTAAAGGCCATATCAAAATGACATTAATGTTGCAATTTAAGACATTCAACCAATCCCAATAATTGATAAAATTTATTATACCTTGAAATTTAAATGTAACTTATTTACTAAAAAGCTATTTCATCCACACATAATTACTTTAACTTTACTTCTTGTATCCAATATATCAATTTTAAATATTCCCTTCTTAAAAGCCAACTACGTCAACCTTCACCGCTAGAAAATAAAACAAGGGCATTAAAGGTTTCAAAGGATACCTTTATCCAGAAAACTTGCCTTACTTTTATTCTTACCCTGGCAGAGCAAGAAATACCATACAGGGAGAACCATCAATGGAGCAGTCTGGCAGAAAATCACTCAATAAAAGGGTTTACCAGATATCTCCCCATCCCAAACAGATCTTCAAAACTCATCCTAACCGGTTTTCAAAGGCTAACTTATCTGGCAAAGAAGGGCTCTTATACCTTGCTATAATCAATTACCTCTGCCCACTTGAGAGTTCAGGTTCTTCCTTCCTATAAATCTTACCTCATTCTGATGATCCAAACTGCCATCTATCTTGAAGTTGTGGGCTAGGATCCACTGAATAAATATTGTTTGACTGAGAGAGGTAAACTTTTGCCGCTGTATTGGTCTACCTCACCTTGGTGGTTGGCAATACCTTGGAGCATTAGTAAGGTGGCCCATTGTCAGTAATTTATAAAGGATAGAGGTGGTGTCCCAGGATGGTTATAGCACTGGGTATGGGCACCCTTAGACCAGCCAGGGTGACAATACCGCTGGATCTTTGCATCTGTACTCCAGTCAGGTTAGGCTGTGGTTTTACAGTGCTGTTGAATTGTGATGAACTTCATGGGTTGGAATTCAAAGCAATAGGACCAGCCTTAGAGATATTGTTCAGTGCAATGATGTGTACCCAGGAATCAATTATGTTTACTGATTGAGGGACTAAATGAACCATTGGACCCATTCAGATTATGAGGCTAGGTGTCTCAAACCAATTGACCAACTGTGGAGGTTAATTGAGCATACCCCTGGATATGATCAACAAGAACTAATAATGTTGGTTCAATGGCCTTGGCTGAGTCAAGAGGATTGCTCAAGGTTAACAAAAAGCCAGCCTCTGAACTGAGGTCTGGGAGCGCTGTTTGGGCAAGTTTATTGGGGTAGGAGCCCCACCAAATCAGTCTGTAAAGTGCAGAGGCACCACCCAGGGCAGGTTTCAGGCACTGGGGAGTCACCTGGGAAAGTTCACAAAGCCGCAGTGGTGCCTGGTTCAAGTTTCAAAGTTGTTTTGATAGGTTTTAGTTGTAACCCCCAATTAATGCAAACTCCGGCTAACTATAGACAATGGAGTCTAGGCATTCAGGATTGATCCACTAGTTCCCAGTTAGAACTGTGATTACTTGGATCAAGAATACTTGTACTCCACAGGGGGTTGGCACTGTAAGTTGATAATGCTTCAAGCCAAAACAATGCATCTCCACAGAAGAAATCTGTGAGAGAGGGGGGCTAAACTAACTAATTTTGGCTCCCATCATGGGGGAAGAAACCACCAGGATGCCATCCAGTGTAATACTGGTATGGCTGCTTGAAGGGGCATCCACAAGGAGGACGTGGCTGACAGTTGGGGAAAGTAGGAATCCAGACCCATCATAACCATTCCACCAAGCAGCCAGGTGGTGTATTGAGTGTCAGAACCAACTTCTTGGTCTGTAACAACCGGGGTCTTGGAGAGGGGGAACACAGGGGATACTGGACCAGGTGGCGCAGAGGGAACCAATTTGATGGTGGAGAGCTCAAGATTATTGCAGGTGAGACTCTTCACAACATTCTCACTAGTGACCAGAATTTCCTGGGCTTGTCCAGGAATGTCCTCAAACACGTGCAAGAATTGATAGGGGTTACTTCCAACATGGTAGAATGAATAAGAAATACAAGTCCAAAGATCTGGAGACGTAGACCATATCATCACCAGATCAGGGGCCAGGGTGAACGCCACAAACTTTATAAACAAGGCCAGCATTGGTTCTCTTTTTTGGATGGAGGGCAAGAAAGAAATTAAAAATACTGCTTTACCAAGGAGAAACTGATTAAATTAAAAGGGACTTTAAACCTGGAGGTTGGTTGAATTTAAAGTAATTTTTGAATGGAATTGTTTAGTTGGCGCATGGGAACAAAGAGGCAACATCCGCAGGCTATACGCTTTACAGTAATTAAATAAGAACTGGGCAGGCGTAATTTCAAAAGAAAGCAAAAGTTCAAACTAGGTTTTCAAGAGCAATTAAGGTAAGCGTATATAAAACACTAAAATTAACAACAGAGGCTTTGAAAGGCAACACCATAAGCCAGGGAAGGGCAGGAAAAGTAAACAACAAAGATCCTAATACTAACAACCTAGGAGTAAAAGGGGCTATAAGAAAAACCCCAAAATTCAAGCCAAAGGTTTGGGAAAGTTTCAAAACTTTAATTCAAAGAAAAATGAGCAAGCAGGGTACTGAAAGTTCCCTGTCTTGCTTTAAGGGTGGGATTTGAATTCAAAGGTCACCTGACTCAGGGCTGGGACTTGATTGGCTTGCAGAGAAATTTTGCAGAGGGGAACACAAAGGTTTGGAGAGTTTCTCATTAATTTCTGACTTCAACTCTGATTGGTTGGGGTCTAATGAATGGAGCAGCTCACCATTCAAACCAGTTGGATTGGCATTTAAAGAATTGGCAGTAGCGCGACCTGAATGCTTAGACTTAGTTAATTTCAAGTGTGGGTGGGCCCAAGCCAAAAAATAATCCAAATTAATCAGAGATTCCTCCCAAGTGGGTAAAGAGTCCAAAGCACCAGTATTTAACACTTGGGAAGGGTGTGCCAATACAAATCTCTCATCAATTGTGTGGGCTAAATCCTCAAGGGAGTTAAGGGGCTTGACTGGCTTTTAGCAGATTTTTTGTGCGGCGGGGGAAGATTGTCCTATCCAGGGCTAAAGGAGGGAGTGACTTTACAGAATCAGGTGATTCTGGAATGAATTAGGCACATTCTCATAGGTTGAGAAGTGTGAAGATTTTTTAGATAAAGATCTGTATTAAATGAGGCCGTTATGTCATGGATCACATGATAGGAATCCCGGTGCAGTTCTAGAACCCAAGGGGTTTCTGCCGGTTATACCCTGATTGGTATATAATAGAAACATGATAATGATTAATAAAGATGCTTATATTTTTGACAGCAGTTGCCTTCCCCTCAATCATCATACTCTTTATACTTTGGCTTTTACCTGAAAGAAGGCTATCATGGAATGGAAGAGATGGTCTGCAGCTAAGCCTATGGGAAGTGAAAGGTGTGGAAGCAATCATCATATGGGGGCGCGTTTAATGCCCAGATTGCTTGCCTGGGATCCAAGCTCATCAAAGCTTTCATGAAGGATTCCCTTTCAATCTGTATTAGAGTTGAGTGGGATAACAAAAAAGTAGGTATGAATCCCCTGGATCCTCTACAGTCTTCCTCTGGGATGGATGTGCAGAGGTAGCATTGAGCCCCTGATACCCGCTGGGGTGATGATAAAGCTTTGTTGTTCTACCTGGGAAGGGATAAAGACTCTCTACCTACCACTTAAGGGTAGCTTTAAGGAGGTCATACTGCTACCTTTCAAGCATATATGGCCCAGAACCATTGTTGAGGTGGGTTTTCAGAGATGAAGCTGCTGAGATTAGAGATCTGGAGGTACTGTATAAGTGACGTTAGTTGCTTTGCACCGGCAAGCCCAAGCTAACTGCTTGAGTGGTTAAAAGCTGTAGTGGTGCATGAGGTATACCTGCTTCAGATAACTTATGTGGAGGCCACTGATGAGGTCGGTTCTAGTTGAAATTCATTTGGGAGACTTAGCCCCCAGATCATGTGTGATTTAACTGATGGGGACCCACAAAACATAGCCTAAGTGGAGGTGGCTGATGTGGGCTTGATAGTATGTTTAATAGTTATGCTGGGTGCTAAGCTGTTAGGTTAAGTTTGTAACAGTTCATAAAATGTTTTATCATTTATCCAAAGTGAGTTAATGGAGAAGGAACAAGCTAGAAAGGTCTGGGGAATGTTGAAATAGGCGGTTAAACGTTCCTCTGGGGTGGGCTGTTTGCAAAAAGAGAAGCAATAAAGAATGGCAAAATATTACGTGAAGGTGTGCCAGGATTTCTCTTGGGACAGTTTGCTGAATGGGCAGAAGACCAAGAAGTTTGGGGAAGCAGTTTTCTTGGGTTTTTCTGCATAGCCAAATTTAAGGGGGGAGGTTGAATAAAAAGCAGTGAAACAGATCCACTGGTGATTTCCTAGGAGAAATGGACATTTTCAAATTCAACAAACTGTTGAAAATTTGGGTCCCTTATTTAGGCACAAGGTGTGGATTGTCAAGGTTTTGCTTGATGAAACAGTTGCTGCCTATTTGGGCTTCAGCAAGCTTGTGGAGCAAAGCAAAGCCCTTCATAGGTTTGAAGCTGAAGAAAGTTGATAGGATTGGTCAAGTTTGAAGCTTACTTTACTGATGATTTTTCATTAGTAAAATAACCTAAAGCTTAATGCATTTACTCAGAAAATACAGGAAAATACAATGAATTTGATTGCAGTAAGTTTGGAAGCTTATGTTACTATAGAAAAACAGGAGCACAGATTGTTTAAGTTTTTAAAAGAACCATCATAAAGGGGACTTAGCCTAAGACAAGGGGGAGTTATATAACACAATTGAATGAACAGGAGCTAGAGGCAGAACACTATTAAAAGTTCTTAATTTTGAACACGTCCTGGGCTTCAAACTTAGTGAAGCTTCATCCCAAACAGTGGATAAAGAGCTGATGACCCCCAAGTCATCTCAAAGGGGTAGTTGGTCTCTTAAAGTATGTAAAAAGTTATATTTCCAAAGGTTTTTCTGGGGATCTTCCTTCTGTTAATAAAGAATTTTAAAGCCCCTATCTCTTTTTATTTGACAGGAACATGGAATCATTCCCACATCTTCTACCCAAATATGGGGCACAAGGAGTAGCATAGGCAGAAGTGAAGAAGATTCTCCAGGAGCTAAACCCCTGGTGAGAAATGGATCAGGCAATTTAGGAGATTTACACTCATAATAATAGGAAAGGACTTCCTAGGAAAGGGTTTTGGGACCCTCTTTCAGGCACTGTACACCCCCCAGAAGGACAAACCCAAGAAGATATCATATTCATAGAGAAGATGCTATGATGCTGATAGAAAAGGTCTGGGAGGATTTTCCAGGACTTCAAGCCAGGTATAATGTGCTGGAAGTAGAGCTCAGCCACTTTAATCATGTCACCCCAACCCAATTGGTCCCTTGATTTGATCCAGGACTCACCTTGGTATCTTAAGAAAAGGAGTCCCATAATAACACAATTAAGCCCCCAGATATAATAAACATGTTGTTTGTCATAGGGTCAAAAAGAACTTGAAAGTGTCAATTCAAGATAATGACATCTTCAGGATTAATTATCTGACTCCCAGTAGGAACTATAAAAAGCTTTTATCAGGAATTGATATACTGCAATGTGTTGTGCCCTGCCCCAAAGAGAAGGCTTTTTAAAGGTTTTAACATCTCAACGCTAAACAGAATGTTTAAACATTTTGTATTGTTCAAAATGAAAGATTCAGAATTGTTAATAATTCCTATTGTTATATTAATTACCTTTGGTTTTGACCGCTTTTGCTTGGTTTTTGCCCTGTTTTAGTCTTTGTGATTGCTTCATACTAAATTCTTCTATAATTTCTACTCTAAGAATTTTAGATTAGACTCCTGCTTTTACTTACCACTGACGTAAACCAACCGCTTAAATTTACCTTCCAGCTGCAGACCTTTAGGTTTGGGCTACCAAGCCTTCTGTTTCTTCCCCCCAATATTTTTACTCCATGATGTTCATCAGAGCTTTTCCTACTTCTTGAAACTACTTTTTTGCAGATATCTGCTAACTGTCAACTCCAATTTTTATATAAATAACAAGCTTTAGAAGAGTAGGCTTTAAGCCAAAACTCTAAGTGATTTCTTACCTTCAATTTTATCAATTTCTTTACCTTTCAAAACTTACAAATTTAATAATTCTACTTTTTTATATTTTCAGGATTAGTTGAAATAACACTTTTTTCTTAGTCCAAAATGGAAGTTGTTGGACAACAAGCATTAGGCTTGTTGTATCCATTTATTTCAATTAAGGAATCTTTTGAGAGTTATATGTATCAATTTGCTGATAGAGAATATCCTAAGAGATTGTTAATAAATACCTTATTTTATCTTCTTTGCTTGGGGTTTTTAAACTCTTTTACACCTTTTGTGACTCAGTACAAGCTTTTAGCCAGGTCTGTAAAGCTTTTTACAGACCAGCCCTATCTTTTCTGTACCTCTTAAACCTTAACCTGAACGCTTTTCACGCCCTAGTTTACAACCTTGCACCATTATGGGCAAGACTGTACAAAAGGTTATAGAAGAGGAATTTCATGATCTTCAAGATCTTACTGTGACATACCCATTTAAGGAATCAGGTGATTCTTAAATGTACTCAGACATGTTCTTGACAAGTCAAGAACAAAAACTCCCTATCAAAGTGGGACACTAATTGATTGGTAAGGATACAATTGGCAATTTAGGAAAAATTCAGGTAGGGTTTTTAATGGGAGGAGTCAAAGCCAATTATACCTGGAAAGCTATAAATTATAAGCTTTAAATAAAAAATAAATAAGATTTATGACAACTTTTGTTTTTCCTTGGTTGTTTTTTATCTTATGTGTCTTCTTGCAAGTGAAATATAGACATATGTGGGTTTTCCAAGGGAGAGGGAATTGTGCTGAGGAAAGAAATATCTGAGAGTATGCTGCAGGACTCTTGGAGAGATCTAGGGGTGGCAAAGACCTACCTAGAGAAGACCCTGAAAGAGATGAAGGAGGTATATCAGGAGTTGTTCAAGGAATGCTTTTCTAAGGAGGTAAAACCTTCACAAGGCAATTGTGACTTTTTTGGGACATCTAAAACCTTCTATTAGGGTTCAATAAGTTGTTTTATAATTGGAAGTAAGCAATTGATAGATAATTTGAAGTTCTGAAGTTGAGAGAAGATAAAACTGTAAAGGTGAATATGAAGTGGCAAGGTGATAATAAGGAGTTAAGGGCTAGGATAGCTAAGTTAGAAATAAACCTCTCCAAATGTCAGGATCATCATTTAATATGGTCCCAACACTCATCCTTCTACTATCTCTGGTTTTGATGTAATTTCTGATCCCTGTTCTCTTGATTTAGAAGCTGAAATTCAGCAGTCAACAATTAGTTTTGCTAAGGTTTCTTTGGTTAACTCCTGTTCAAAAGTCAAACTGAGAACCTTTCCAATGCCATTACTAGATTCTATTAATGACTTAAGTAATCATTAGAACAATAAAACCAAGTATAAGGATAGTAAAACCAACAATTTCAGCCAATCAGAGGGCTCAAAAAGCCTTGATGAGACTGCTATTGCAACTGAGTTTTTCTCCTTACCTGCTAATGTATCTTACAATACATAGAGGGCACTCAATGAGCTGTCCCTTGACGTATCTAATAGCATGGACCAATCTGATAGCAATATCAAACTGTGGGCACTTTCTCCTAATTAGGAGTGCTGCCAGTTTGACTTGCTGATCCCTGCACAAGTTATTCCTTGGCTTCAAACCTTACATGGAACACGTCACTATGCCATCCCCTGTGGCCTTGTAGCTTTCCCCATATAGTATATTAATCACAATATTCTACAATAAACAATACCCCATTCTATTCATTTTTGTCCTTTCTATTAGACTGTTGTCTTCCCCAATCAAATACTGAGCTCTAATTGGTTCAGTTGTAACACTGCCAACTGCCTGCCAGAGTTATCAAGCTCTTTAAGCTGTTAAAATCAGTTTAACAATACAGTAGTTTAAAAGCTATGGCAACAACCAAAAATACCTCAGATTTAAACAAAATGATTTCAGATTTAAACAAAATCCAATTTGTGCAAGATTCAGGATTCAATTAATTTATGAAATTTCAGTTAATAAATGGAATGTCAAACAAGTTACAAAATTTTACTAGCCCATTATACAAAATTATATCAAACATCAAGCGGTGTAGTTCAAACCACAAACAAAATGAACTGACGCAACAAGTGAAATGGATGGATGCTGTTCTGGAGTATATTATAATCCAATCAGAATTCATATGAGGCACCAACAGAAGAACTAAAACAAAACTTGAGCAATCTAGAAGCAAGATTACACAAGCACAAAACAAAATGAACTCACACAAAATGTGTAGTATGAGCAGCCTAAAATAGAAAAATAACAGTTTAACAGCCAATCAACAGCTATCCAATTTAGGAACAGAGGCATTTTATCCATTTTCATGGCTCCAGATTTGTATGAAAAGGATTTGAGAAACTTCCAAATATAGACTCAAGATAACAATAAAAATAAATCATTAAATTTTAAATTTTCTACTTTCAGTGATTTTATCCTAGGTTTTTTATAATGGTTTTTACAAGCAATATCTTTGACAGTGCCAGCAGCCAAAGCAGCAGCCAAGCCAGCTTCAATGGAGGCAAGGCTCAGAATGTGGAGGCACCTGTTTACACCCAAGCCTTTGAGGCGGGTAACAAGGAAGCTGACCTGTATCTGACCACTGACCCCTATGGCTTTGACTTGTTCAGTAGCCACATAGTGTCTAGCTCTGCCCCTGCTCCTGTACCCACCCCGCACAAGCTGCCCACCAATCAACCAATCAGGATGGCAACCTTGATTTAGAACAACTTCCTGCCACCAGCTAACCTGCCCCCCTACAGCCAATCAGGATTAAGCTCCTCTGGCTAGCTCCCCAAGCAGCAAATCATCACTGTCCAAATTATTCAGGAAAATGTGGCACTGAATCTACAGGGTCTATCCTGGGAGCAGATTGCTGCCCAGTTGCAATTTACCCGAGCTACTGTCATGCAGAAATTCAACAACCTGATGAACAGGGGGAATCTGATTGGGACGGCCAAGAAGCCCAAGAAGGCTCCCAAGTCACAAATATCTGAGGCATACCCAATCATGCTTGACCTCCTCCAGCGGGATCCCAAGCTTCCCTTGACCCAGGTCCAGAAGCAACTTGCACACCATAACATATGGGTCTCCAAGCACATGGTGCAACTCTGGATGTATGGGAAGGTGGCTTTCATATGGGTTCTTACCAATTTTGCTGGCAACCAATGGGATGGCGCTGAGGATTCCCTGTATGACACCGCCATTGAATCAACCCTGTTCCAATGCCTGACTAGTCTAACTGATGATGTCATGTTCATCTCCTATTACAAGCTATCAATAGCTTTTGATGATTTTGGCAAGCAAGGAAAAGCCGTTGCCAAGAATAGAAGGAAGAAGGTCAAGAAGGGGACGTTCATTGGTCCATTTCTGGCTGTTTCAGCCAAGGTTTTATCTACTATCAGAAAAACCCAGATTTCATCAATGGCTACTCATACAGCCACATCCTTGGTGGATTACTCAACTCCTGGGATGGCTCAAATTCCAAGTACCGGGTTTTCTTGAGCCACCAGATGGAGGGTAGCTCCACTGCCCTTGAGGCCATCCAGGAACATGGGCACCAGGCCTTAGTCTACCCTGCCAGCCATGCAGACGTCCATCTGGCTGATGTTGTCTTCTTCAACATAGGATTCACATTACGGGAGCGCCGCCCTCAGGCTTTCAAAAATCTCTATCTTGGGATCCTTGATCACATTTTTCTCTTTGGCTGCCAGATGATGGCTGACTTGTTTGCACAAATGGTTTTCCATGTGAACATGGGCAACCAATCACGTAAGGATAAGCACCTTCCACCTTGGGCCACTGTCACTTACCAGCTCATCCAGCCAATGACTGATGAGGAATACAACAAGTGTTATATGGGAGCCATCACACAAAATCCTCCTGCATCTACCCCTGCCACCAACACTCCTAACCCGCAAGCCCAACCCACCCAATCCCAGACCCCCCAGGCCAGCACCGCTTCTACGTCTTCCTTCCTGCGTTATTCTGCCTCCTAGGCATAACTCTCCCCCGCCCCAATAAACCCCTGTCACCAAACATTTTCTATTTATATTATATTTTTTTTGAATTTCAATTGTTCATGTTCTCTTTGTTTATAGTTGGTTTTATTCTTTATGTTCAGCTTATTTCTATAAAATCATATATTTACTATGTTGTGTATCTAGATCCAGAACACGGTTATTTTTAGCACTTAAACATAGCCCCTTGTGAAAATATTAACAACAATTTGGTGATCAGCTAAATTTGAATTAGAAAATTATAGTGTTATCTGTTTTTAGATAAAGTTATTACTGATCCAAATTCAAAACCTTAATGATAAAATTTAAGCCAATCAGGAGCCAAGTGATAAAGTGATTGTTGTGACATAAAGGATCATTCAATAATTCTTTGATGCATGTGCGCTAATTAATATGATTGGCTGGGTTTTTTTTCATTGTGCATCATTGCTGCTATGGTAAGTTGTTGATGGACTAGTGCTAATCCAGCAGATGATTGGGCACTAGTCCATTAACAACTTGCCAGAGTAGCAATGGCGTACAATGGCAAAAAATCCAGCCAATCATATTAATTAGCGCACATGCATCAAGGAATTATTGAATGACCCTTTATGTCATAACCATCACTTTATCACTTGGCTCCTGATTGGCTTAAATTTTATCATTAAGGTTTTGAATTTGGATCAGTAACAACTTTATCTAAAAACAGTTAACACTATAATTTTCTAATTTAAATTTAGCTGATCACCAAATTGTTGTTAATATTTTCATAAGGGGCTATGTCAAGCCCAAAAATAATATGGTAATCAAGGAAACAATGCCAATACAAAGCAAACAACACATATCAAGATGAGTGTAAAACATATACACAATGGGTAAAAAGATGGGATAATGTAGTAGATGGGAAAACAAAAAGGAATAAACAAAGAGGCAACAGTATCAAAATAATACAGAATTTATTGGGGCAAAAGCTATAAAAACATATGGAAAGGTTAGTAAAAAATCAATGAGAGAATTGGAGAAGCTTCTGAAGGATCTTGACTTGGCAATTGCCAAAATAAAGGACATTGACCACAAGGTCAAAGCCAAAGTGAAGTCTGCCGCCCTTGAAGGGGACAAAATAGACAAGGTGTCCGCAGATGCCCTTATGACCAAAATACCAGACACCCCAGAGAAGACCATCAAGCGTCTTCTCAACATCCAGAATACAGTGGTGGAGGGCCTACAATTTAAGGCATACAATCTTTTTGCACCGTCTGTCTGGGTTAATGACCCGGATATATATGAACATCTCAACCCCACCAAGCGTGCCAGGGCAGAGGATACTGAATTGCCTGCACAATTGATTGCACCAAGAATGGCCAAGGCTTCAGGCAAGGAAGAAACACAAGAAGGTAGCCTAAAAAACAAAATTAATAAATTATCAAAAAACTTACCTTTTTTCTTAGAAAACATAGACAGCAAACTCTGCCAAGTCCTGGTCCCCTTTGTCCCAGCCACCTTTTATGCAAATTATGCCATTCATGTGGCAAAGCAATTGTATCTGTCCCCCCCCTGTTGTGCAGGAGCTGGAGGACTGTATCCACAAGTCCTTTCTGATGTTGTGGGAGGCGTTGGCAGAACTTACGTATGCCAAGGGAGCATCCAAGTGGGCAGTTACTGCCTATAAGGATGCCCAACTGGTCCTCCTGGACCCGGTATCCCTCAGTGGAGTTTACTGTGTAAACTTCATTGAGCTTGTTTGGGACGTCCTGGTGACGCTCCCATTAAATAATGTACCAGAGATGGGCCGGGCCCATGTGGCTGCTTGCTTCTGCTACCTCTTGGAGCACATGATTTCTTACCTATTGGAGAACTTTGGGCGCGCAGTGGGCAAATTGGCTGTTGCAGACGCAACAGCTGTCAAGAAGACAAAAATCCTCCTTGCCAACTTTGGGTTGACCTGGAGTGCCAACAAGACAGGGCTCCCTGCAGCCATGGAGCTGACCTTTACAAAGACCAGGCACAACAAGAAAATCAGCGTGGTCTATAATAAACTGTGTGAGTTCACAGAAGCCTTTGCAGGGAAAAGGCTTCATCTGGTTGTTTACCTGGAGTTCCTATTCTACTTTGGGATGGGTGCGTCTGTAGAGGACCTGGACGTGGTTCTTCTGGGAATCAACAAAGCCTGGCTTGCACTCAACAGGAAGAAGGTCCCCCTAAATATAACTCGGTGGACCATGTAATCCAAGATGCCCTGGTTGTGGCTGGGATATACAGGTTTGTAGCCCCGCCTGAAAAGCTGCTACTTCACTCCCACCTGACCCTACTACCTTTCACCAGAAGAAGGGAGTATTTCAATAAGGGTGTATCCACTGTTCATGGTGTGGCGGTGAAGGTTGTGCACCACCTTCATCACAGGGTGGGTACATACCAAAAAACCCACTACAGGTGCACACAAAAAATATGATTCCAATAAATTTTATTAAAATTTATAGTATTTTTATTATAATAAATTTTTATAATTTTTATTTCAGAAAACCAGTTTTGCAAAATATATTGCAGAAAAAGTTTTCATAAAAGCATAAAATTATATGTTAATAAAATAAATTCTAGCATGTACATTTTACATTTAATTTTTTTAAACCTATTTTTATATTTATTTGACCAAAGTGATTTAAATATTTTTGCGTAATCCAGTATTGAGCGTTTGGGATTACCTCAGATGGCATAATAAAATAATATATAATAAAATAAATAAATTACTTCCATCTATTGATGGATCTTCTGAATGTGATTGTGGGTGTGGAAACATCTAAATATAAAATGATAATTAATAAATCTTGAATAGTAAATAAGAGAATATAAAAAAATTGGACACGCTAAGCCTTTAATTGATTGGCTGTTTGGCTAGGCACGCAGGGATGAACAAATCAGCGTGGCCATAGAATTTGGCCACAGTCTCAGCTGGGAGGGTGTGGATCCTGGCCTGCAGCAAATTAAAGAGGTCCTTGGTCCCATTTGGGGTTCCTCGCTTGAAAACTTGCTTGAGCCACCCAAAGACTTCCTTGATGGGATTTAGGAAGGGCAAATAGGCTGGGAGGAAGAGAAGGTGTAAATTTGCCGTGGCCAACTGCTAAGGCCCAAAGCAATGCTGATGTCAATCATTGGTAATTCCTTGAGAATATCAGCCTTTTTGTGGAGACCAACATTGTCCAACACAATGACATTGATGAAGCCAGGGCTTGTACGCCTCAGGTGCTCCTGGACCAATCAGAGAAATGATAGAAAGGTCCTGCTGTTATGTGAACCCAATATCATTTGGTAGAGCTCAACCCCCTTTGGACCAAGGAGAGCCACTATCAAATAGGCTGTGGCGCGGACTGCAGCACGCCAATCCATCCCGTCATTTGAGCCTTTGGGGACATACCCATACCCATTGCGCATTGACAAGGAAAATGCTGATTCATCAATATAATAAAATTTTACCGTCCCCTTGGCTTTGAGGGCAGTTTATGCCTCTGCGTAGTTTTTCCAGACGTCAATGTTGGCTAGGCTGTTTCTGTTATAGGGGGATACCCTGAGCTTTTTCCAAGAAAATTGCATTCCCTTCACCAGATGGTAGTAAAAGGAAATTGAGGCCTCAATCCCAAAATTAGATTTAACCATGGCCTGTATATTTGCCAGTTCAAGATGGCAGTCCCAGGTGATCCACTGGTGGATTGCTCATTTGTGCTCCTTGGTGAGCATGGTAGAAACACGCAAGGATTTCTCTGCGGCAAGGACACAATCAGTATTGATGAATTTTTGAAAGGTCTTGCTGGCGTACTTGGGATCCACTCCAACAAGGGCCGCGGCCGCCTTATAATCACCTGATTCCTGCATTAGCTTAAGCAGGATGATGTGTTTGATGTTGGGGATGTGCTTCTGGGCAGGCTTTTTAGCAGTGGGGATTGACTTGTTAGCATTGGGCACAACACAGGGCATAGGTACCTTGGTATAGAAGGCTGCAACCTTTTTTAACACCAGCTGTCCCTCATTGGTTTGATAGAACTCAGGCTCCTTGTCATCCTCTTGATTGCCATCAATGACATAGGGCTTGTAGCTAGTATCAAGTACAGGCTTCACCTTCTCCAGCATGGCTGACGGGACTAACTCTTGCCGGTACACAACGTCAAACACATACAAAGTAAGTTCTAACTTCTTGTTTCTAACTTTCTTTGTCATTGGTGACTTTGGTTGGCTTCCAGGTCAGCTTGGGGACCTGGGGGTTTATGCTCTGCACCCTAGCATCTTGTGCTCCTTGAACCAGCTGTGTCAGTGCAGCGTCACTATGGAACTCTCCTCTCCCTTCTCCTCCTTGAGTAGGCACTTGGGTTGCACTAACTCTATTCTTTGACCTGCAGGGGCAACTGCAACTGCGGCGCACAACAGGTGTATTGGTACTCTGTTGTTGTGTTCCTTCCATTTTAAAATTTAATAAAATATTAAATAAATTTCAATTAAGTTACTCCCCAATTTTAATTTTTGCTTTTATCTGAATATGGATATTTAATTAATATTTTTCCCACCCAATATCCCAATTATAGATTTTTTATTTCTTAATTAGTTGTTTTTGGTTTTACAACGCCCATTTTAGAATACTCAAAAAAAATCCATCCATTTTCCTAGATTTTACTGCCAAATTCAAACACCCAATATATTTTTTTAAATTTATGTTTCAGGGCTTGTGTCTTATTTTAGATACCTTGGTATCATTCATGATTACAATCCATTGCACACATTGTGTGAGTGATTTTGTTTACATAGTGAGTTGCTATTGTGTTTTGTTTTTGGTTTGCGTTTTGACACACCTTGCTTGGGTGTATTTTGTCACCAATTCACATAGTAAACATATGTACACCAAAAGTCAACTCACACCATTTTGTTTGTGAATCAATGTATTTCAGATTGTATTTTGAATGGTTTTGCTTTGTGTGTGAGCCCTTTGTTGCTGTGTTGACTCATTTTGCCCATTAATGCCAATAAACCCTGTTAACAGAGTGTATATTTTTACCTGAAAGTTGGATTTTGCTTAAATCTGAAATCATTTTGTTTAAATCTGAGGTATTTTTGGTTGTTGCCATAGCTTTTAAAACTACTGTACTTTTCAGTTATTGAAACTCTTTAAGTAAGAGTTGATCAAATCCAAATGTCACTATGTCTATAAACCCTGTTGGAGTAAGTTTAAACCCTGTTTAATTTCTCAAATAGTTGGATAATATGTTTTTAGTTATTAATTACAACTTGTTCCTAATTGCTGTTATGTATCAGTTAAACTCTCTTTCCCAACTTCCCCAATCTCTATTCTATAAAAGATTCTGAGCATTGCTGATTGCACTTGCTCAATTAATAAAGACTTTAAACCATAAAATTTCTTTATCTTTTGTAAGACTTTCTTAGAATATCCATGAAACTACCTAATACTTCACCTTATTGGTGAATTAGGTTCAAATGGTTAATTTTATTCCTTATTTTTACTTCAGTACATTTCTATGTACAGATGGAGACTAGACCAGGATCTGGTACCAGCACCAAATACTGCAATAATGGGAAGTGAGCTCCTGAAGTACCATGAAAGTGGTATACTTCCTCTTTTTCTCTACAAATCCTCCCACCAAGCAGAAGCCTCAGCCTACGCCTGCTGATTCCTGTCCTACAAGTATTTTCTGTCATTTTACCTCTGTCTACTTGCTTGCTTGCTTACTTGAGAGCTTATGCCTTCTTGGGTGGTTTCAACCTGCTCCTAGGTATATATTGAATCATTAGAGAAGTAACCCATTTTTATATGGTGTCAGTACCCATTGGTTCCATGATTACTGGTTTAAATTTTTCTTCTTTAATTCACCATGTTGGGAAGTTATTTCTCATAGGATGGGTTCCTGACACCAAAGGTTTGAAATTGGATTCTAACACCAAGAAGAGTCAAGCTGGGAACAACAGCAGTATGATGAGCATAAACTTCCTATATATAACAGACTACATAAGCTAAATTTTCATTAGTAAAGAACCTGAAATTTCTTTTCAAATGCCAACTTGATCATGATTATGATATTAAATCACTAGTAATTTATCCATTTTCTAAAGGGCAAACTTCTTTAAGGATCAAAACTAGTCATTAATATGCAGTATAATTGAGATTTGTTTGTAAACCTTATATTTTTACGCCTTGTCTGTTGTCTGTTATTTATTTTAGAGCCTTGCTTAGGGTAAGGATTCAGGATATTTGTATATTGCTGTTAGTATATTGGTGTTTTATTAAGTCTCTAAACTGCTTCTTTCCCTATGTGGTCTGACTTTTCTCCTTGTTTTACATATTAACTTTTATGAAGGTTTTTCTTGAAGGCTTATCCAATTCCTCTTAATCTTCTTATAATCATAAATTTAGCTCTCTGTCTTAACTTTATGATAGCTGATATTATCCTTACTGTGTTTTTCTTGCTATTTTATTAAGCTTTCTAGCCCTCTACAAATTATATTTTATTCTAATAGACTTCAAACTCAACCAATGGGCATCTTCTTCAGTAGAGAGCCAAATCAGCTTGCTTTCTCTCTGAAGAGTTTTCTCAATACAAAAACAGCAATGTTAACATTTTCTGTCAAAGTTTCATGTTTTTCTGCTAAGGTGCTAACCTTTCCCTGACAGTTGTTGCTATTTCTCCACATATTGTTCCACTCTGCTGTTGTGGGCAGCTGTCAGAATTTAAAATCCTTCATGTCAAAAAATTTCCAAAATATATTTCATTTGCATTACATATTGTCAGTATTTCTGGATATTGACTAATTAACAGATTCAAAAAAATAACACAGGCCAACAGTTAATTACTCTAAGTAATGTGGGCCAGTGATTAATCACTCTTAGAAATGGTTTCAACCAAATAATGTGGGTTGCAGGTTGGTGGAATCAATGAGTCAACAACCAAATCATGCCCTGGCATTAAAAATTCATGCATTGCAATTAATTAATAGAACATGCAATTACTGCTCATTAATTAGTTCACCTCAACAACCACCTCAAACATGCTTCTCATAATAATTACTATTCTAAACTCTAATGGAATTCTAGAACAAGAGGGCTGTCATAAGAACTGTCATCTGTATTACATCTAGAAAATTCCAAAGTGGACTGGGCCGTCAGGCCAAACACTCTAAGATAAAAAGGCTTGAGCCTACTTTATTAGAGTAGCTCTGATTAAGTGAAACAATCATCTCCATGAACTAGTAGCCAACCACTGGATAGCCAGCCCTAGAAGTGACTCAGGTAGACAGAAAGAATACCAATCTGTGTAAGATGTCAATTTAGCCTTACATTAAAACCATCCCCAAAAAGGCTGGGCCTCCTGCCGTGTTGCCCTAATGCTACTTCAGTCTCTTCTAGCATTGTGAGCTAACTCAGATAGCATGTGTGCAGGTGGGCTGCCTTAAAGCCAGTCCATTAGAATAAAAGACTGATGATTCCTTATTGACTTGATGATTGATCCAAGTCTTATTTCCTTAATGTGATCCTCTCTTAGGCTTTATTAGTAGAGCAAAAGATGATACTGTTGTCATAAAGTATAATTATCTATAGTGAAATATAGAGACAACTATGAACCTTTATCCAGAAGTAGGAAGAACTGTCCCAAATTCCTCCGGGCCTTGGGCCTTGTCAGACTTGCTACTTCTGATGACAGCAAATATTTTGGTCCAAAGGTTACGCCAAAGTCACAGGTTCTCTGTACTTTCCTAATGTTAGAAGACTTAGGATATCAGCTAGCGGATGATAAAATACCATTGTCTGCTTTTTTCTGACATATATCAATTAATTTTTGACTTAAATAATTGCTTTTATTATTAAAAGTTAATTTTAACTTGAGCTTTAAAGTTTGAATTAGAACTGTAACAGATAAAACCAAAATGATCTCTTGGGTTATCAACATGGAGGATGTTACATTCTGATAGTTTCCTTGCTAAGGCAGTTTGCTTTTGAGAAACATTTTTAGTGCCCTCCAAACGTTTTCCTGAGACAGTGAGTTCTCACACAAGTAGCTGCCTGAGTACCTAGGCTTTCTTCTGCTACATAAGATGATAAATAGTGTCCCTCCTGTCATCCCTTCTTAAGACTTATACACCTAGTATCCCCTGTTTGATCTTCATCCAGATGATGGGCCTAGACATTTCTGAGGCAGATTAGTCATATCCAATTCCTAAGTATCCCAGGCTATTGAATCCCTTCAGCTATTTTCCCATATAGCCACCCCAGCAGTGTTCTTGGGAATTCCCTTCCTTTCCTGATACTATAGATATCCCTTCTATAAGATACCCCAAAGAAATGTGAAGGAGAAGTGTCTATATTCCTTGTGATTGTGCCACCAATATTTATTCTTGCCCTGAATGACATGTTTTGCAACCCATTGCTTGGTGCATTCATCACAGAGCTATTAAACAGCACCATGCTGTCAGAGATACCTGCACCCTCTATTTAGCATTCAAACATCCCAAATTGGGGCAGGGTCCATAAGAGATTTGATTTAAATGATTCTTTGGAATACTGGCAGAAACATCTTTTTTAAGTATTTCTTTTGGACCTCACAGAAACGTTGCTACTGATTCCAAACCAGGGGTACTGATGGGATGGTTTTAGGGATTTCTTAGTGATCAGGCTAGGGTATAGATAAAAAGGTATGGTTTTAAGAGGGGGAGAGAAGAAGAGATGGTACATTCCATATATTCTTTATAAATTATGGCAAAGAAGATAGCTTATAGTGTTAAGGAATATGGTTGGTTATCCCTGAAGTGAAGTAAGGTGACCGTACAACAGTCACTTTTAGTATTTAGTCAAATAAATACTCCAAGATGTATAAAGCTGTTCTGTTTTTATTTTTTATTTAATGTATATAGGTTTGAATGGAATTAATCAGATAAAAATTCCTGGAAACTTGGTATCTATATTTTATAAAAGAATAGAATCTGGTTTGTTAGTTAGGCCGTACTAACAGGAAAAATTAAGGCAAGATTGGCTGAATCGATCTTGGGGACTAGATGTCTTGCAAAAAGTTTACTTAACCCCAAATGTTGATTAAAATAAATCCATTGATATAATTAATTAGGATTTAATTATATTAATTGCCTTGACTTTTTCAATAATTTTGGTTAAGGTTAACCAAAAGCAAACCTCCAAATTGTGGCTTAAAAGCGCTGTTTTAGCATATTTATTGGGTTAAAAGTGCCGCTGCACTACCATATTGATTTGTAAAGCGCCAAGGTGCCATAAGAAAATGTTTCAGGAGCTTTGGCGCTGCCTGGGAAAGTTCCTGGGTATCACAGTTTGACTTTAAAAGTGTTTTAATGGATTTTCAAGTCAAAAAAACGGCTAAATGTAGACAATGGTGTCCATGCATTTAGAATTAATCAGATGGTTCCCAGTTGGAACAATGATAGCTTGGATCTGGAATATGTAGATTCCACTGGGATTTGGCTCCAGGAGCTTAGGTAGTTCCATGCTGAATCAATACATTGAAACAAAAGATATCATGTGATTTCTTTACATTGTAGGTACATTCTCATAGGTTGAGAAAGGCAGAGATCTTTTAGGTAAAGATCCAGATTGGATGACATCAGTATGTCATAGACCATGTGATATTAATCAAGGGTTGATTCCTGAACCAGAGGATTTTTCAGCCAAATACGCCCCAAATGGTATATAATCAAAAACAGCTAATTTTAAATAAAAATATATTGTTGATTTTGACACTTTCCCCTTGTTTACTTTTCAATTGTCATATCTTCTTTATTATTATTTGAAAGAGAAAAATTTGAGGTGCTTTGTGTTGAGGCTGCTACTACAAGAAAGGAAGTTCCTACCAGCTTTCTTGAGGAGGCTTGTGCAAGTCTGGAGGTCTCTAAGATTGCACCTGAGTAATCTTTGGTAGAAGTGAAAGCGGCTTTTGAAGAACTATACTCCAAATATTTTTCCAGAGAGGGAACCCCAGCACAAGGAAATCAAGTTTATGCATGGTACTCCTGGAACTTGCTGTTAGGTTTTGATGAAATTTTGCAACAAGTAAAGGACAGAGCCAATTGTGAAGTTGAGGTGTTAAGAAACATAGAGGAAAAGAGTGTCAAAATTATGGCTTGGTGGAGAGATGACAATAAAGTGTTGTCTCACAAAATTGCCTCCCTGGAGGCAAAGCTCCTTGAAGCTTTGTCACAGGAAGTTACCAGCAACAAGAGTCAGCTAGGACACTACAATGGTAAGTTTGACTAGTTGGACCTGGATCCCTCACAGATCCCAACACAGGGGCAGAAAACCCCATGGTGAAAGAAGTCCAGTCTATGCTTTCCAAATTGTCACCATTCTCTGGAAATCCTAAGGAAGAAAATGCTTTCATGGAGGGTTTTCTTATCTGAGCCTCTGGTCTGGAGGATAGTGAGAAACATCATTGTTTGGAATTCCTTGCAGGTCTTGCCTTCTTCAAGTGGTTTTAAAGACAAAAAGACAACAATTGGACCACCTTGTTAGAGGAATTTTGAGCCAGCTACACTGTAACCCTCAGACCTGGTGACACTTTAAAGAAAGCCTAAGACGTCACACAGGCTGGCAATGAAACTTTGTTGATGTATCTTTCTCAAATGAAAGACTTCTTAGCTTTTATTGATGTGGAACACAACCAAGATCTGGTGGAGGACGCCTTCTTCACTGGAATGTGGCCCAGGTTGAGAAATCAGGCTTCTATGCTGCATTGTGAGAAGTTATCATGGTCCAAACTTGTCTGAAAGGTTATTTAAATGGAATGGGATCTTGGTGGTACCCCACACAGTGCTCTTTGTTCAAGATTAGGAGATCTTGTGGCTGTGGAAGAATTATAATAAAAGAATGAGACTTCAATCTGGAAAGGCCTTGAAGGAATATGGAAAAGGCGCTAGTAAACCAGTGGAGCCACCTGTACAGGAAATTGATGTCTCTTGTCCAACTCTGCCTGAGGAAAGTCCAGGTGTCTCTCCAGATGAGTGGATAGTGGATGTGCACTTGGATATGAAGGAAGACAGGGAACTTTCTTGGCAGCCTGTGCAGGTCCAGATGAGTGTTGACCAGCTCAAAAAAGTGGAATGGCATAAAAAGATGGCCCAGAGCATGCCAGCATTATTGGTAGCAAACCCTTTTGTATGGGAATTGCAAGGGGTTATCCTCCTGGATATTTCACTTGATGATATTTCTGTAAAGGCAGTATACAATCCAGGATGTGCTGGAGTAGCGGTAACAAAGAGCTTTGACCAAAAACATGACATGGACCCATCAAGATTGATCATGTTTACTTTATATTCTGCAGATGGATTACAAATATTGAACAATATGTGTTTGATGAGGTGGTAATAAAACAGAAAAATACCATGGTCAAGACTTCTGCTGTAGTTTTTCCAGGAGCAGGATTTGATGTTCTGCTGGGAATGACTTGGATTATTGAGGCCAAGGTTAGCCTGTACACTGTCAAGAATGTCTTGGTCTATGAGGGAACTGAATATGCTTATCAACAGCTGACAATTCAGCCAGCTCCAGAAGATGTTCAGTTAGTTATCATCTACACCAAGGAACAATGCTCAATTCCGCCAAAGGGAACTTCTTGATTGAAACCAGTAGTTTTCAATTGCAGAACACAGGAAGGGAAGTTATCCCAGAATTACCCCACCATATTACTCAAATGTGGCAATATTTAAGACTGGGTCAAATGGCAAACCTGTCAAGTCCTTGAAGTTGTTCAACACTTGTGCAGTTCCTGTGAACATACAGCAAGGTCAGAGTATTGGAGTTTGGATGCCAGTAGGTGGAGAAGTCACAATAAATAAACCTACTATTATTATGTCTGTGAGCCCTTCAAAAATTTAACCCATTACTATGTCTAAATGAAGCACTAGGGACACCATTATATACCCTGGTGTGGAAATGAAGTAGTTGTGTTTTTGGATAAATATGATGTGGGAAGAACTAGTCCACCCTATGTCATAAAGATGTTGATGTCATAGTGAATTCCATAATGCTGGGGATTATTTGGCCAATTAGGAAGGCTCAAAAAGCCTGGAAACCTTATACAAAATTGACAGATTTAACAGATTTGAATCAAACAGTTGATCAAAATGGGTTACAGCTGCTCCATTTTGCCAGTTGAATCTGATTCTCCCCTGTAAGCTGATGTTGATAAATTGACGTAATTTGAGGGTCACCCAATATGATCTTATTTATCAGCATGGACATCAGAAGTTGGTCACTCAAGGGTTCTTTGCAACCTGGACCATACACTCACTTGACAATGTGGAAGGAATAGAAGCCCAGGATCCAGACAGTATTTCTTAGTCAATTTTTGATATATATTGAATAATTTTCACTGTTTCAACTCTTAAGAGTTGAATCCTCCCAAAATTTCACTCAATAAAATCAAATATCCCTTGGTCTAACTTTATTTTCAAATTCATCCTGTAGTTGGCCTGCTGCGCTACATTCCCTACCATCTAATTCTTAGCCAAATCATTACTGGAAGATGATGGCCTGCCATCAGTCCTTTGTTGTTGCCTCTTCCAAATGTTAATTCAATGCCTCCCAATCTCAGAGCTGTTTCTCCTACCGTCAAAGCTGAAAATCTGGTGCTATCTCAATGTCCTGAATTTTAATGCTGAAGACACTCTGATCCTCTTGCAGGCCATTTATCTAGGGCTTTTCTGGTTAGGGTTAATTATTTTACTTAACCATAATATCTCATTTGTAAATTTCAAAAAATGGTATTTGAAGCTGTGTTGGTGGTTAATCATTAACTCCATGTGGATTTGGGTAATGATTCCCCACCACTTAGAGGCAGCTTCTTACTATCTGGTGATTTCTGTTACATTATTCAACTCTTCTACACATGATTTTTTAGAAGCAGTTTGGCATGAATTTGTGTTTCTTTTCTCCTGTTCTGTTGAGATATCTGTGTTTACCATGTTTATTTGCATCAGCTCTTTTCTGAGTTTTCAGTTTGGGCTTTTCTTTAATTTGTGGTTTCTATACCTAGTAACAGTTGTTTAGACTGGATCATCTGTTTCTTATTTCTGTTGCATCATATTTTGGCACCTGGATTATTTTCCTGCTCCACCCACTGATGAAATTTTGTGTGAAGTTTTTTTGGTCCTATCATTCTATTCTGGTCCTAGTCTTAGTCACAAATCTCAAGTTTACTATGTGATGACAAAGGTTTTGGAGTATGCTTGTGAATGGTTGTTGTCTGTAGTGGAGCGCAATCCACATTTTTTAACTGAAAGTGCATCTTTGTACCCTCTGTTAAATAATGTGTGTGTATCTATTGAGGAGCTCAAAGTATATTGTAAGTTGTACGCCTTCCAACAGGGTACTACTCTGCTCTTGGTATTACTTCCTCAGTTTCTTGCCTACTGCCATAAAATTGATGTTCCTGAGGTGAATAAACTTTCAGCGTTGTGATTAGCAGTTGACCAGACTGCCCCGGATTTGGCAGTTTGGGATTCCCTGTTAACCACAACTGAGGCCCTGGTAAGCCAAAAAAAATTATCTGGTCTCAAATCTGTTGACTTCCAAACAAGGTGCTATTACAAAACAAAGCCAAACCTGCTGTAGGCTCCTGGTTTTCTGATAACATCCTGCAATGGCTTCAACTAGTCATAGTTGGGATTGCTCTCCTTGTGTGTCTTCTCAGTTGCAATTGACAATTTTGAACAAACCTGTTGAGGTAAATGAAGCGCTAGCAGTGTCCACCCCCAAGAGTTCATTGGCTATGCTTCAGCACGTTGTGCCTGCAAAGCCTTTGACAGTTGAATCCAAAGAGTTGCCCCTTGTTTCAATTGATTGTGATCATCCTGTCCTTCCTGCTGCTATCCAAGAAATGATTGAGTGATACTTCCAGGAGCACCCTGCCTCCTTAGCTGCTGTCTGTACTACTGAAGAGAAGCAGGAACCTGCAAGATTGCAACATTTGCTGTGAATAAATCTACTTCTGTTTACTTATTGCTTTATGGTAGCATTGATAACGGTCAAACTATCTATTGCCCAGCCATTCTGTTGGATACAGGTGCTTCTGAGAACTTTATGAGTGTTAAAACCGCAGATTTGTTGCAACTCAAGTATCACCCTGGTATGCTTGTTAGAGGTGAAAACTGACAAATGTTTCCCTCTTTCCAGCTTAAGAAGCCAGTGACGTTTGTAGTTGTGGGTCAGTCTTTTACTGCAAGGTTCTCCATTTGTTCTACCCTGATGTATCCTATTATTTTGGGGGTGGGCTGGTGGCAAGACCATAATGTATCAACCTTGCTGAAAGAAAATGAGCTGCAAGTGGAAACACTCTTTAGGCATATCCATCTGTATTCTGCTGTTAGGTATGTCTGAATTAGAGCAGTCTTCTCAGACCATTCAATTGGTTCTTGGTCCTGTCCCCGCAAGTTTGGATTTACCAGCATGCCTGCAGCCCTGGTCTGCGGCGTTTGAAGCCACTAGGGGTGAGGTCCTTCCCAAGCACACTCAGTTCAACTTTGACTTTAAGGTTACTGTTTATCTGATTTTTATTGCATCCCATAATTACCCTTTGACCTTAAAGGAGGATGCATTTTTAGAGGAGTGGACTCAGGACATGTTGGCAAAGAGATACATATTTAAGAAGGATTTGTCAATCTGCTCTCTGTTTTTGTTTGTCTCAAAATCTGATGGGTCTCTTAGACCTTGTGTTGACTATGGGAATTGGAACAATATCACAATCCCTGACCCCTACCCTTTGCCTCTTGAAGCACAAATTTATTGCTGTTTTGAGAAGGAAAAGTTATTCTCAAAACTTGATCTTTTATATGCATTTAACCAGATTAGGATTGCAGAAGGAATGGAGTGGTTGACAGCGTTCAGAACTAATTAAGGTATCTTCCAGCTCTGTGTTATGCCTTTTGGATTGAAAAATGCCCCAGCTTGCTTCCAGCAGTTGGTTGACTCAGTTTTGGGAGATTTCCTGGTTGTATGTGCCATTATGTACATGGACAACATCTTGGTGTTCTCTCTGGATGAGGAGTCACATAAGGCCCACCTTTCAGCAGTTGTAGAGCGCATCCTCCAGGCTAATCTGATCATCAAACAGAGTAAGTGTGAATTCTTTGAACATAAGGTTATCTTCTTGGGTAATATTATCTTTGAGGATGGTCACACTATTGCCCCTGACAAGGAAGCAGCAGTTTTCAAGTATGCTACTCCTGTGACAGTATCCCAACTTTTCAGTTTCCTGGGTACCTGTACTTTCTTGAAAAAGTTTACCCCTCATCTGTCTGAAGTGGTGGCCTCTTGTATTTTGCTAGCAGTTAAACAACTTTAGTCTGGACACCTGAGTGCGCAGAAGCGTTTACAGCAGTCAAGGCTCTTTTGTTGTCTTCTCCAGTTTTACAACATGTGGACCCAGAGCTCCCTTTTGTGGTCTTTGTGGATGCCTCCAAATATGCTATGGCTGGTGTGTTGCTACAAACTTCCAGCAATGGTTTTGAAAGACTGGTAGGGTACTTATCTCAGAAGATGGAGGCTCAGGAACACAATTACATTATTTACGACAAGGAATTGTTGGCAGTTGTGGAATCTCTGAAGCATTGGTATCATTACCTCATGTCAGTGTGTCATCCTTTTGTGGTAAGAACCAACCATAAAGCTCCCCTGTACTATTATCAACCCAGGGGTTTGTCAGGTTGCCAATCCAGATGGCATGGCAATCTGACAAAATAAAAGTTCTGCTATGAGTTTATTAAAGTAATTGATAATTACTTAGCATATGTGTTGAGCATAAACCCTTCCCATCTCCCAGATGATAGTATGGACATTAAGTTTAACACACATACTTTGATTCCAGAGGAAGCTATGGTTCCCTTTGTATTAACTCTGCTTGCTACCATGTCTTTAAATGAGGGTGCAGGCTTAGACTTATATTCCAAAGTTGAGTTCTTGCAGCCTCTATCCAAGGGTTATGATAGGTTACTGGAACTAGCATGTGCACAGCCAGTAGGCCAGATGCAGGATTATCACAATATAGGACCAATTTTATATCATCAAGGTTGCTTGTGGGTTCCAGAGGGAACCATTTGGGATTAAATCATGGAGGCCTATCACACCTGTCCTATGGTAGGCCACCCAGGGAAAAATAAAATGGTGGAACTAATTTTCTAACAGTTTTCTTGGAAAGATTTGACGGTGTAGGTAGCAGCTTATGTTTAAGACTGCCTGGTATGTGTTTGGTACAAGGCAAGCTGGAACAAGACTACTTGTTTTTTGGCTCCTTTACAACCAGCTGCAGGGCTCTAGACGTCAGTGTTGGTGGATTTTATGGGTGAACTTCCTTATTCTAATGGGTTTAATGCAATCATGGTGGTGATAGATTGTTTGACAAAAATGGCACACTTGTTACCCTGCTCAACCATAATTCCTTTGGCAGAAATAGCTAGGTTGTTTGTGAATAGAATCTTCTCCCTACATGGCATCCCAATGGAGATTGTGAGTGACTGCCGGCCCCAATTTATTGCTCAGTTCTGGAAAGCTTTTACTGGAATTCTAGGTATCAAATTATGCTGCTCCACAGCTTTTCACCCCCAATCCAATGGACAAACAAAGAGGGTAAACCAAAGTTTGGAGGTTTACCTACGTTGCTACACTAACACGCAACAAGATGACTGGTGCACTAACCTTCTCATGGCAGAGTTCACATATAATAACGCCCCGCACATGTTGATTCAGGTTTTGTCATTCTATGCTAATGTGGGTTACAATCCCTTGTCTAACATGGGTCCTTGATTGGTTAGCAACGTGGAAGCTGCAACTGATCAAGCCTCTACATTGAAGCAGGTTCATCAGGAGCTTCAGGTTACTCTTGCTGCTGCCATGAAACTTACAAGGAATACACAGATTGCAAGCGCCAAGAAGGTCCTACCTACAGGCCAGGTGATCTAGTCATGATGGATGCCCGCAATATGAAATTGAAGGTTCCCTATTGTAAGTTAGGTCCCAAGCAAGTTGGTCCCTTCAAAGTTGAACGTCAAATTGATCCCTCCACATATTGGTTAGATTTACCCCCATCATTTAAGATTTTCTATACCTTCCAGGAATGTTTAATCACTCCCTTTAAGGGTACTGAGGTTCCTTCTTCCCAACCTATTCTTGTGGAAGGTGAGCCTGATTATGATTTAAATTGTATCCTGTCTTCCCAGAAGAACTGCTGCCAACTGGAGTTTGGTATCTTGGAAGGGTTATCCCAATTCTGAAAATTTGTGGGTCTCACACTATGACTGTTCCAATTCCCCTGAGCTCATCCAGGAGCTCTATAATTGCAATACAACTGCCATTGGTAACCCTGAGCTTACCTTAGCAGCAATGAAACTCCCTCCTGCCCACAAGAACTTCTTCTTGTCCCATCTCCCAGATGGCAGTATTGTGCCCTGGACTAAAGCAGAGGGTAATGTCACGGTAAATTCCATAATACTGGATTATTCATACAAGTAGGAAGGCTCAAAAAGCCAGAAACCCTTTAACAAAATTGACTGATTTAAAGGACTTGAATTAAAAAATTGATTGAAAATGGGTTACAGCTGCTCCAGTTCTCCAGTTGAATCTAATTCCCCCCGTAAGCTGACATTGACAAATTGACATAATTTGAGGGTCATCCAATATTATCTTATTTATCAGCATGGTCATCAGAAGTTGGTCACTCAAGGGCTCTTTGAAAACTGGACTAGATACTTACTTGACAATGTGGAAGGAATAGGAGCCCAGGATCCAGGTGGTATTGCTTAGTCAATTTTTGATATATATTGAATAATTTTCACTGTTTCAACTCTTAAGAGTTGAATCCTCCCAAAATTTCACTCAATAAAATCAAATATCCCTTGGTCTAACTTTATTTTCAAATTCATCCTGTAGTTGGCCTGCTGCGCTACATTCCCTACCATCTAATTCTTAGCCAGATTATTACAAGAAGATGGGGCCCTGCTGTTGGCACTTTGTCGCCGCCTCTGCCCAATATTAAGCCAATGCCTGCTAATATCATAGTTGTTCCTCCTACATTCAAAAATGAAACTTTGGTTCTATCTCAATGACCCAAATTATATTCTGAAGACACTCTGATTCTCTTGCAGGCTATTTATCTTGGGCTTGTTTGGTTAGGGTTAATCATTTTACTTAACCCTAGTATCTCATTTGGAAATTTCACAAAACAGTATTTGAAGCTGCGTTGGTGGTTAATCATTAAATCCATGTGGATTTGGGTGGCAATCCTCACCACTTGGAGACAGCTTCTTACTATCCTGTGATTTCCTTCACAGTTGACTGGGAAACCCTATAAAGGGTATATACTCCGTTGTAGTCCCGCTGTATTTGCTGCAATCAGAGAAGAGGTGAAGAAAATTCAAAGGGCCAACCTGATTGAGGAAAGTATCAGTCCTTACTCTGCTCTGATGGTCTTTGTCTCAAAGCCAGATGGGAATATTCACATTTGTATTGATTCCCAAATGGTGAATAAGGATATTGTAAATAATGCATACCTGATGTATAGGATTGAAGACCAGCTAGAAGCAATGACAGGATCTTCCTGGTTCACCACTTTAGACCTGACTAAGGGTTATCACCAATTGTTAATTGATGAGAATTTCAAGGAGGTCACAGTGTTCTCTACACCCAATGGTCTGTATCAATGGTAAGTTTGACTGGTTTGACCTGGATCCCTCTGTGACCGTACTACAGTCACATTGGGCTGTGGTCTCATAAAGAGGTTGAATTATGATAAATTTCATAGGTTGAAATTCAAAACAAAAGGATTGGCCTCGGAGAGACTTTCCAGTGTAGCAACAATACCCAGGAATCAATTAGGCTTTACTAATTGAGGGCCGTAATGAATAATCTGAATGATTCAGATTATGAGACTAGATGTCTCAAACCATCTAATTAACCATGGAGGTTAATTGATACCCAGGAATCAATTAGGCTGTACTAATTGAGGGTCAAAATGAATAATCTGAACGGTTCAGATTATGAGACTAGGTGTCTCAAACCAATTTATTAACTGGGAAGGTTAATTAATTGATACCCTTGAATATGATTAATGGGGATTTAATTATAGGGCCAAAATGGACTTGACCGTGTCAAGTAAAGACTTGTTGTCTTCAAACAGGTTAATTAATTGATACCCTTGAATATGATTAATGGGGATTTAATTATAGGGCCAAAATGGACTTGACCGTGTCAAGTAAAGACTTGTTGTCTTCAAACAGGTTAATTAACTGGAAGGTTAATTAATATATGCTTGGAATATAATTAATGAGGATTTAATTATATTGTTTAATTACCTTGACTGCGTCAAGAAGTTTGGTTAAGGTTAGCCAAAAGTAAACCCCCAAATTGTGGTTTAAAAGCGCCGCATTGGCAAATTCATTGGGTTAAAAGCGCTGTTGCACTGCCTAATGGATTTGTGAAGCGCCAAGGCGCCACTATCAAAATTTTTCAGGCGCTGGGGTGCCGCCTGGGAAAGTTCCTGGGCGCTGTGGTGGCGCCTGGTTTGAGTTTTGAAGTGTTTTAGTGGGTTTTTAATGCAAAAAACCATTAAATGCGAAAATAACTAAATGTAGACAATGGTGTCTATGCATTCAGGATTGATCAGCTGGTTCCCAGTTGGAACAAGGATAGCTTGGATCAGGAATGTGTATATTCCACAGGGTTTTGGCACCGGAAGTCCGGAATGCTTCAAGACAAAGCAATACATTCCCACGGAAAGAATCAGGTGATTCTGGAATGTATTAGAGCGCATTCTTATAGGTTAAGAGTGTGAAGATCTTTTTGGTAAAGATCTGGATTGGATGACGCTGTTATGTCATAAACTATGTGATAGGAATCCAGGTGTGATTCCAGAACCGGAGGGGTTTTCAGCTGAATGTATCCTGATTGGTATATAATGGAAACATGATAATAATTAATAAAGATGATACTTATGTGTGACAATGGTTACTTTCCCCTCAATCTTTTTATGTTTATGTTTTTGGTTTTAACTGAAATAGGACTACCATGGAATGAAAGAGATGGTCTGCAGCTAAGACTATGGGAAGCAAAAAACGTGGAAGTGATCACCAGATGGCAACAAGTTTAACGCCAAGATTGCTTGCCTGAAATCCAAGCTCATCAAAGCTTACATAAAGGATTCCCTGTCAAACCGTAAAAGAGTCAGACCAGGATAATGAAGAAGCAAGCATGAATTTCCTGGATCTGGCACACCCTCACAAGTAAGTTAGATGTAGGGATGCTTATGGCTGACTATGTTTTCTAGGCATATGATTGATGATAGTTTAAGCTTAATGATGCCATTTAGAGCTGTTAGCGTTATTTTAAGAGCGGTGTAATTATCCAGATTGGTTGGATTCTTGTGATATACACATAGTACACTACACTGGCATCCCAATGTGCATTGGATGAGCCCTCTTTGAAAAATTTCCTTCTTTTTCTGACCCTGTTTTTCTGCCCCTCCAGCTTTCAAGACTTTAGAGTTGTCAGCAATTTGGTGGGCCTGTTGTGTACATCCCCTTTCCCTTTTCACCATCTTCTATTATCTCACAGGTCAGGAAAAGGAGTTATCAACCTTTATAGGTCAGCTCTTCTCATGGTCATGTGGGAAGCTTTCTCTAAGACCCTTCCTCCCTCCCCAGTCTGATACCAAGCATGGCTTTGGGAGCAAAAATAAGGAGTATTTTAGTATGATATATGGTAGGGTTGAGAATTTGGATAATAGGTAGGTGTTTTGAATAGGATCCAAGTCCCATGAACACATTCCAGGCTGCAAGGGTAAATGGGATTTCAGGGTGCACTTTGGGTTGGTTGGTTGGTTGAGTAAAATATTGATGACCAGTTTGGATGGTATTATTTAAGACCCATGTTAAGCATTACCATGTGCAGTTATTTTAGACTTCAAGTGGGGACACACAGTACCTGGTTCCTGCTACACCTGAAGGAGATATCCCCTGAATCTATGGTATCCCACAAGGGTATCCAATGGAAGGACTTCCCTTTCCCTCACCCATAGCCCCCCACCTTATACCCTCCCCATCCCCCTATCTCTTGGCCGCATTCCTTTTAACGTCGTCTTAAACTCTGAATAAAATCGTGTTCCTTCAAAAAATGTGCAGTTATTTTGGATGGTTTTGATTGGCAATGGAAGTTGGATTTGGTTGGTTAATAATTGAAGGCTGATTTGGAATTTTTGGCGCATCGCAGCTGATTGGATGGTGTGGGTCGGAAACTAGTTTGAGAGGATATAAAATAGGTGATTACGGCTTGTTTGGTTATCTTGAATCTTGCGTTAGATTTTTAAATGACGGCAAGGCTTTGTTTGTATACATGCTTGTTAAAATAACCGAGCGCGAATATTTTCGGCGTTATTATAAGGGCAAAAATAGTAACGCCGAAGAGGAGGCAAGTAGAGGCGGACGGAACGGATTTCCTTGTAGGGGATATCATAAGGGCTCGGGCACCTGGTCTAAAATCGCTACTTTGGTTAAGAAATCAATGGATTTCAGATGGGAACTCCAGTGGAGATTGCCATTAATTTATGGGGTCGAGTCACATGACGAGGGGTCTGCCACAGGATAAGTACCAGATTAGTTTCACCCAACCAGTCATCTGCGGCGATTGGTTTAGAAAGTGGTGACGCGTGATTTTGGAGTCGGTGAAATGATTTAGGCCGGAATTCCCAAGCAGGCGGGCAAGATTTTTGGCTTGAGGATTAATTGATTAATTGAGATTTCTTGCTGGCTTGTTTACACTGGAAATTTATGCGCATGTGGCCCTGGGGTGGGGTTTCGAATAGGCACCTTTGATTGGGTGACAAAGTTTATCTTGCCCTCGAGGCAGTGGTATGATACGCTATTCCGCGAAGAGATCTGATCGCTTGCTTATTCTATTATCCCACGCCCAGCCAATCGGACAGCTTCCAATCATACTAAATCAATGGTACATGAGATTATATATCCAAGATGAGCTAAATTCAACAACTGAAACGAGCCAACCCCGAGCTCAGATGCTTTACAGTGGTAGCGACAATCCTTGTCTCCAGCGAACCCCTTAACAAAGCTTGCTTCATCGCGCCTCAGGCTGCTTTTAGCCTGCCACAACTTGGCTTGAAATCCACCATACCACTGATAACAGCTCCTTATGCTAAACATCAGATGAAACTATTCTCTGATCTCAACTACTTGCCTTACTTTAGCGAACGCTTTTAACCGAGCACTTGCCTCCCAGAAAATCAATCTCCTTCAAATCAAGCCATTAATTTGAAGGCATATTTTCAATAAATTAAAAATATATCCAATTAGGGCCCAGGAAAATACTTATCTCCGCGATCTAGCATTTAATTTAGGATTGATAGAACAATCCTTAACCGGCTTAATTGCAACCCCACACGATTGGCTGCGCTTGATATTAAGCTAGAAGGATTTTAAAAATGTGTCATTTGGCAATGGATTGAACCCCCTACAGTCAAATCAAACCATACAATGGATTAATCCAATATTACAATACCCAAACACATGATCCATAAACCCAATCTTAACAACCAATAGTACTTGGATAAGAGGAACATGGGTATAACCCTCCATTAGAAGGTCCCAGGTTCAAACCTAGCCAAGGATTGGTCCTTCAAAGATGAATATGGTTGTGTACCTTAAGACTAACAATTAACCATGTGAATAAGGCCTACTTAGTTCTAATCCTTAAAGGGGTGAGAACTTTGTAACTAAAATAAAGGTTATACAAAATAACCTTTAAAAAATAGGAAGTCAAGTTGGCAGAGGATGTCTAAATTCTTCAGATCAACATATCCATACTATTGGGACCCTAGGGTGGTAAGAGGCATATGAAATAAGTAAATCTGTATCAATACACTTTATAAAAATTTCACTGTTGCATCAACCCAGACCCAGATCCCTGTAGTGATTCAACTGCTGCAGCCATAATACCCCATCATGCTATCTCACCCTCAATATACTCATGAGGTTGACATTCATGCAGAAGCTTGATATGGGCTTAGCATAAAGATAGCTATGGAGAAGTTCACACTGATGTATCCAAAAGATCACTCCAACATCAGTTCTAGAGGGCTAATCCAGAGACAATCTACCTCCATACACTGTTGAATTAGACCTTATTGGGAAAAGGTGTGATTTTCAAATTCCATATACATAATTCATGATACCAAATGCAGTTTGTTAGTTATGCCAAACAATAGTTTTGCTGGGCATTCTATTTAATTAAATCAAAATATGGGATCTTGTAGACACTCTTTAAGTATCAATCCATGTCTAAATATTGTCACAATATCTATGATTACTCCCTCTTGGGTAAATAATTCTCTAAAGTTACTTCCCCCTTTGGCCTTAGATAGAACAATATTCCCACATTAAACCAAAAAATGCACAAAAAATCCCACCAAACCCTAAATTTGCTAGATGATTTGGCGCATGCAATTGCCAAGAGATTTGTCTTGACTTACCCCTCCCAAGCCCCCTCTATTGCCCCAACTCTCTTGCCTAACTGTGGAAGACAAGCTGATCAGCTTGGACTGCTTGTTAGCCCAGGCTCACCCTCTTTTAGACAGATTTACTACAGTCACTTAGGGGTCATCACATTGAGGGTTTCATTCTGCACTGAATCATAAACTTTAAATGCAACAACCAACTTTGACATCCCCAGCCAATCATCTTCTTTTCAGAATTTACCCCAAAAACTTCCAACCTCTCTGAAACAGGGTTGAAATTTTTAACTCCCAGACAATCAGGAGGCTCACCTGCTCCTTTTGGCTTTTCAGCTATAAGCCCAATCCATTAAATGACAAACAGCGTCAGGAAGCCAGGTATAGATAGAGACATTAGGTGACTCAGGACGGGTACTGCCAAGCCGGTGGGTAATGCCCACTATAGGATGAGTGCTAACTTGATAATGTGTAATTTCACTGCCCCCTATGCCTTTGGATAACACTATTTTCCCTTGTCGCGCTAAGAAAAGCTCCCAAATGCCAGCCAAGCCACTTAATTATTTAGGGGATTTGGTGCACACCATAGACAAAAGATTTGTATTAGCTTACCATAGAGATCATCTGGCCTTTGTTGCTCCCCCTGGGAAGAAACACTGGTTGATTTGGACTACCTATTGGCTTGGTGTTGCCTGCTTTTGAAAATAATTAGAAATAGCCAATCAAGTAATGCCATATTGATGTCCACAAAGTCAAATGATTCACAGATGTCTAAAGCCAACACCAGCCAGTCAGATGGTAGCTCGGAAATTAGTATGAAACCTTCCAGTCCCCCTGGCTTGGGCCAGCAAAATTTCTCCCCTAGCCAATTGGATTCAGGCCAAGTGGTCATGTGACTCACCAATTTGCAACACTCCCCTTTTAACTTAACAAGGGGGCTTTCAGTCCCTTGCTTGTTGATTCTCTTATTACATTGAAAGTTTGAATCTTGTTGTTATACTTTTTTGTTTTTATTAAGTTAGAACTCTTATTTTGAGTTCTCTTGTAGATTTAAAAGTGTTAGTCATTTTCTTGACAGTTATTACCTTTCCTTGGCTTTTCTTGAACCCAGCAGCTTTCTTGAAACCCCTAGGGAAAGCATCAGCGTATAGTGGTTACTTAAAACAATTACACTTTCAAAATTATAGTTTGGACTTGAAATTCAAATTAATAATTCATATACAGTAGTTTTAAAATCTATGGCAATAACTGAAAATACCTCATATTTAAACAAAATGATTTCAGATTTAAACAAATTCCAACTATCTGGTTAAAATATACACTCCTAACAGGGATTTTTGGCGTTGATGGACAAAATGGGTCAACACAGCAACAAATTGCTCACACACCAAGTGAGACTATTCAAAATACAATCCAAAATACACTAATTCATAAAAAAATGGTGTACATTGACTTTTGGTGTACATATGTTTACTATGTGAATCAGTGACAAAATACACCCAAGTGCAGTGAGTCAAAACTCAAACCAAAACACAATAGCAACTCACTATGTAAACAAAATCACTCAAACGTTGTGTGCAATGGATTGTAATCAAGAACAATACCAATGTATCTAAAATAAGACACAATCTCTGAAACATAAATTTTAAAAATATTGTGTTGGGTGCTTAATTTGGCATAAAATCTGGGGAAATGGGTGTAAAGTATGTTGGGTGTTCTAAAATGGGTGTTATAAAAGCAGAAACAACTAATTAAGAAATAAAAAATCTATAATTAGAATATTGGGAGGGAAAAATATTAATTAAATATCCATATTCAGATAAAAGCAAAAATTAAAATTAGGGAGTAACTTAATTGAATTTTATTTAGTATTTTATTAAATTGTAAAATGGAAGGAACACAGCAACAGAGTACCATTGCACCTGTTGTGCGCCACAGTTGTGGTTGCCCCCGCGCGTCAAAGAACAGAGTTAGTGTAACACAAATGCCTACTCAGGAAGGAGACAGGAGAGGAGAGTTTGATGGTGAAGCTGCACTGACACAGCTGGTTCAAGGAGCACAAGCTGCTAGGGTGCAGAGCATAAACCCTTGGGTCCCAAAGCTGACCCAGAAGCCCACCAAGGTCACCACTACAAAGTAAGTTAGAAATAAGGAGGCAGAACTTACTTTATATGTGTTTGACATTATGTACCGGCAAGAGTTGGTCACGTCAGCCATGCTGGAGAAGGTGAAGTCTGTACTTAATACTAGCTACAAGCCCTACGTCAGTGACAGCAATCTGGAAAAAGACAAGAAGCCTGAGTTCTACAGAACTAATGAGGGACAGTTAGTGCTCAAAAAGGTTGCAGCCTTCTACACCAAGGTACCCATGCCCTGTGTTGTGCCCAATGCCAACAAGTCAATCCCCACTACTAAAAAGCCCGCCCAGAAGTGCATCCCTGACATCAAACACATCATCCTTCTTAAGCTAATGCGTGAATTGGATAATTACAAGGTGGCCACAGCCCATGTTGGGGTGGATCCCAAGTACGCCTCAAAGACATTCAACATCTTCATCAATACTGGCTGAGTCCTTGCCGCAGAGAAATCCTTGCGTGTTTCCACTATGCTCACCAAGGAGCACAAATGGGCAATCCACCAGTGGATAACCCAAGATTGTCATCTTGAAATGGCAAATATACAGGCCATGGTCAAATCTACTTTTGGGGTTGAGGCCTCAATTTCCTTTTATTATCATTTGGTAAAGGGTATGCAGTTTTCATGGAAAAAGCTTGGGGTATCCTCATACAATTGTAATAGTCCAGCCAACATTGACGTCTGAAAAAAATATGCAGAGGCATACACTGCTCTCAAAGCCAAGGGGATGGTCAAATTCTATTACATTGATGAATCAGCATTTTCCTTGTCAATGCGCAATGGGTATGGGTATGTCCCCAAAGGCTCAAATGACAGGATGGATTGGCGTGCTGCAGTCCGCGCCACAGCCTATTTGATGGTGGCTCTCCTTGGTCCAAAGGGGGTCAAGCTGTACCAAATGATATTGAGATCTCATAATAGCTGGACCTTCTTATCATTTCTCTGATTGGTCCAGGAGCACCTGAGGCGCATGAGCCCAGGCTTTACCAATTTAATTGTGCTGGATAACATTGGTCTCCATAAGGTGGCAGATATTCTTGAGGAATTCCCATCAATTGATACCAGCATCACAGTGAGCCCCCAGCAATTGGCCATGGCAAATTTGCGCCTTCTCTTCCTCCCTGCCTATTTGCCCTTCCTAAATCCATTTGAGGAAGTCTTTGGGTGGCTCAAGCAAGTTGTCAAGCAAGAAACCCCAACTGTGACTGAGGAACTGTTTGATTTGCTCCAGACAGGATCCACACCCTCCCAGCTGAGACTGTGGCCAAATTCTACGGCCATGCTGATTTGTTCATCTCTGCATGCCTAGCCAAACAGCCAATCAATTAAAGGCTTAGTGTGTAAACTATTTTATATTCTCCAATTTACTATTTAAGATTTATTAATTACACTTTATATTTAGAAGCTTCTAATCCCACAATCACATTTGGCAAGACCATTAATGGAGGTAAGTAATTTATTTTATTTTATATTTTTTATTATGCCATCTGAGGTTATCCCAAATACTTGATACTGGATTACGCAAATATGTTTATATCACTTTTGTCAAATAATTATAAAAATCAGATTAAAAAATTAAATGTAAGGTTTACAAATTAGAAATTATCTTATTAAAATTTATTATTATGTTTTTATGAAAACTGTTTTTGCAATATATTTTTCAAATCTTGTTTGCTAAAATAAGACTTAAAAAAATTATTTATAATAAAAATAATCTAGAGTATAAAGATGTTTGTTGATATAGAGAAAAAATTAAGAGCACCTATAATGGGGTTGACGGTATGTACCTACCTCGCAATGAAGGTGGCACACAACCTCAACCGCCACACTGTGGACAGTAGATACACTCTGGTTAAAATACTCCCGCCTACTGGTGAAAGGGAGTACAGTCAGGTGGGAGTGAAGCAGCAGCTTCTCTGGCGGGGCTGCAAACCTGTAAATTCCAGCCAGGACCAGGGCGTCCTGGATAACGTGGTCCACCAAGTTGTATCTGGGGGGACCTTCTCTCCATCCAGGGAGAGCTGGGACTTGTTGATCCCAAGAAGGACCACATCCAGGTCCTCTACAGACACATCCATCCCAAAGTATAAGAGGAATCCCAGGTAAACAACAAGGTGAAGCCTGTGCCCAGCAAAGGCTTCTCTAAACTCACAGAGCTTATTATACATGGCACTAATCTTCTTTTCATGCTTTGTCTTTGCAAAGGTCAGCTCCATTGCTTTTGGGACCCCTGTCTTGTTGGCACCCCAGGCCAGTCCAAAGTCTTCCAGGAGGATCTTAGTTTTCTTGACAGCTGTTGTGTCTGCAACAGCCAGTTTTCCTACCGCACACCCAAAGTTGTCCAAGAGGTAAGAGATGGTATGCTCTACCAGGAAGCAGAAGCAAGCAGCCGCATGAGCCTGGCCCATCTCTGGTACATTCTTGAATGGGAGTGTATTCAGGGCATCCCAAACAAGCTCAATGGAGTTTACACATTAAACTCCACTGAGAACCACCAGGTCCAGGAGTACCAGTTGGGAATCCTTGTAGGCAATAACTGCCCACTTGGATGCCCCCTCAGCATGTGTCAGTCTGGCTAGCGTGTCCCTTGTCATTGGAAAGGTACCATGGACTCTGTCTTTGAGCTCCTGCAAGACAGGGGAGACAGATAGAGCTGTTTGGCCACATGAGTGGCATAATTTGAATAGAATGTGGGGGGAACAAAAGAAACCAGGACCCAGCAGAGTTCACCGTTGATGTTTTCTAACACAAAAAAAGGTAAGTATTTTGAAATTTTTATTAATTATAATTTTTTATGTACCTTCACAGGTTTTCTCCTTGCCTGAAGCTTTGGAAGACTTTACCATTCTTGGAGCAATAAGTCACACGGGCAATTCTTTATCCTCTGTCTTTTCCTGCTTGGTAGGTTTTAGGTGGCATACATTTCAGGGTCATCTGTCCAGACAGACGGCGCAGAGAGGGTAAAGGACTTGAATTGCAAGCCCTCAACCACCGTTTTTTGAATGTTGAGCAGGTGCTCAATGGTCTTCTCTGATGTGTCAGGCATTTTGGTCATTAATGCCTTTGATGTCACCCTGTCAAGTTTCTTGCCTTCAAGGATGGCGGCCTTCACCTTTGCTTTGACCTTGCAGTCAATTTATTTGATCTCCGCAACTGCAGAGTCAAGGTCCTTTAGCAGCTTCTCCAATTCTCTCATTTGATTTTTTACTAACCTTTCCATATGTTGTTATAGCTTTCACTCCAATAAAATCTGTATTATTATGATACCATTGCTGCTTTGTTTATTCCTGTTTGTTTTTCCATTTACTACATTGTCCCATTTTTTTAGTCATTGTGTATATGTTTTACACTCAACTCAATATGTGTTGTTTGCTTTGTGTTGGCATTGTTTCCTTAATTGCCATATTATTTTGGCACTTTGCACAGCCCTTGTGAAAATATTAACAACAATTTGGTAATCAGCTAAATTTGAATTAGAAAATTATAGGTTAACTGTTTTTAGATAAAGTTGTTACTGATCCAAATTCAAAACCTTAATGATAAACTTTAAGCCAATTAGGAGCCAAGTGATAAAGTGATTGTTGTGACATAAAGGGTCATTCAATAATTCTTTGATGTATGTGTGCTAATTAATATGATTAGCTGGGTGCTTTGTCATTGTGCAGCATTGCTGCTGTGGCAAGTTGTTAATGGACTAGTGCCCAATCATCTGCTGGGTTAGCACTAGTCCATCAACAACTTGCCACAGCGGCAATGATGCACAATGAAAAAACACCCAGCTAATCATATTAATTAGCGCACATGCATCAAAGAATTATTGAATGACCCTTTATGTCACAACAATCACTTTATCACTTGGCTCCTGATTGGCTTAAAGTTTATTATTAAGGTTTTGAATTTGGATCAGTAACAACTTTATCTAAAAACAGTAAACACTATAATTTTCTAATTCAAATTTAGCTGATCACAAAAAAGTTATTAATATTTTCACAGGGGGCTGTGTTTGGGTACTAAAAATAACTGTTTTCTGGATCTAGATACACAGCATAGTAAATATATGATTTTATAGAAATAAAATGAACATAAAGAATAAAACCAACTATAAACAAAGAGAAAATGAACAATTGAAATTCAGAATAAAGATAATATAAATAGAAAACGTTTGGTGACACGGGGTTTATTGGGGCGGGAAGAGTGATGCATAGTAGGCAGAATAGTGTGGGGAGGAAGGCGTAGAGCTGGTGCTGGCACAAGGGGTCTGCAATTGGATGGGTGGGGCTGGAAGGTGGGTGGTGGTGGTGGCGGGGGTAGAGGCAGGAGGATTAACTGTGATGGCTGCCATATACTGCTCATTGTATTCCTCATTGGTCATTGCCGTGATTGGCTGGTAGGTGGCTATGGCAAAGGATGGGAGATACTTGTCTTTCTGTGATTGGTTGCCCATATTCACATGGAAGACAATTTGAGCAAACAAGTTGGTCACCATTTGGTAACCAAAGAGAGAATTGTGGTCAAGGACCCCAAGATAAAGGTTGTTGAAAGCCTGAGGGTGGCGCTCTCAGAGTATATCTCTAATATTAAAGAGCACAACATTAGCCAGATGGATGTCAGTGTGACTGGCTGGGTACACAGAGGCCTAGTGTCTGCATCCTTGGATGGCCTCAAGGGCGGTGGAGCTATCCTCCATTTGATGGCTCAATAAAACCCAGTGAGTGGAATTTGAGCTATCCCAGGAGTCAAGTAATTCACCAAGGATGTGGCCGTACTTGTAGCCATTGGTAAAATCTGGGTTTGTTCAATAGTAGACAAAACCCTTGGCTGGAACAGCCAGAGTTGCACCAATGAATGTCCCCTTCTTGACCTTCTTCCTTCCTTTTTGAATGGCGGCTCTTTCTTGCGTGCCAAAATTATCAAAAGCTATTGATAGCTTGTAGTAAATGAATATGATGTCATCTGATAGGCTTGCCAAGCATTGGATCAGGGTGGATTCAATGAAGGGATCATATGGAGAATTATCAGCACCATCCCATTAGTTGCCAGCAACATTGGTCAGTACATGGACTGAAGCCACCTTTCCATGCATCCAGAGCTGCACCATACGCTCAGAAACCCATATGTTATGATGTGCAAGTTGTTTACAGACCTGGGTCAAGGGAAGCTTGGGGTCCCGCTGCAATAGATTAAGCATGATTGGGTATGCCTTGTTGATTTGGGACTTGGGGGCCTTCTTGGGCCTCTTGGCTGTCCCAATCAGATTCCTCTTATTCATCAGGTTGTTGAACTCCCACATTATTATGGCTTGGGTAAATTGCAATTGGGTTGAAATATGATCCCAGGACAGAACCTGCAGGTTCAGTGCCACAATTTCCTGAAGAATTTGGGTGGTGATGATTTGTTGCTTGGGGCGCTGGGCCATGGGAGCTGAAGCCTGATTGGATGAGGGGGGGCAGGTTGGCTTGTGGTAGAAAGTTGTTCAAAATCAAGATTGCTATCCTGATTGGTTGGTTGGTGGGCAGCTTGTGTGGGGGTGGGTACAGGAGCAGGGGCAGAGCTAGACACTAGGTGGCTGTTGAACAATTCAAAACCATAGGGGTCAGGGGTCAGGTACAGGTCAGCTTCCTTGTTACCCACATCAAAGGCTTGGGTGTAAACAGGTGCCTCCACGTTCTGAGCCTTGCCTCCATTGAAACTGGCTTGGCTGCTGCTGGCTTGGTTGCTGGCACTGTTGAAAATGTTGCTAGTAAAAACCATTGTACAATAAAACCTAGGATAAAATCACTAAAAGTAGAAGTTTAAAATTTTATGATTTATTTTTATTGTAATCTCAAGTTCATATTTGGAAAGTTCTCAAAACCATTATACACAAATCAGGAGCCATGAAAATGGATAAAAGGCCTCTGTTCCTAAATTGGATAGCTGTTTATTGGCTGTTAAACTGTTATATTTCTATTTTATGCTGCTCACACTACACATCTTGTGTGGGTTCATTTTGTTTTGTGCTTGTGTAATCTTGCTTCTAGATTGCTCAAGTTTTGTTTAATTTTAGTTCTTCTGTTGATGCCTCATATGAATCCTGATTATATTATAATATACTCCAGAATAGCATCCATCCATCTCACTTGTTGTGTCAGTTTATTTCATTTGTGGTTTAAATAACGCCACTTGATATTTGCTAGAATTTTGTATAATAGGCTAGCAAAATTTTGTTTTTTGTTTGACAGTTCATTTATTAACCAAAATATTTAAAATATTTGAATCCTAAATCTCATGCAACTTGGATTTTGTTTACATCTGAAATCATTTTCTTTAAATCTGAGGTATTTTTGGTTGTTGCCATAGCTTTTAAAACTACTGTACAAACTTACTTTTTTATTATATTTTCCTTGTTTTTTCTTGTCTTTGAACCCGCTTTTGATAAACTCAAGGTTAAAGCCATCTGCAATTGTTCACGCGCTCACCTAAGCCTCCTGACTTGCTCCTGCTTGTGTTTTTGCTTTTGGCAACTCTAGTTAATTAACTTTCTACAAAAAAGGCCTTGGGAGCCCCACATTTGGACTCTAAATTTTCTGGAGCTTGCAAAGATGATACTCCCTGTCTTCAAATTTGTAGTGTTTTCTCTGGCTCCATTTTTGTTGCTCCTTTGATTAACCTGTCAGGGCCCAGAATGCCCTGGACAATCAGCTAGCCTTCCTAGAGGCAAAAGCCCCCACAGCTTGGGAATCTTTACCAATTATCTCCCAGAGCAAGAAAACCCCCCTTTCAACTAAAAAATGGCCCAGGATTTGAGAAGCACACAAGCCTCAAATCCCTGGCTTTGATTCTATTATTGAATTTGGGCCTCTCAACTATCAGGAAATAGTACATCAGGAGCATGATTGTTTGATTGCCCAATCAGGCGCTCAATTGCTTATGGGATATATAAATAACTGTGGCACCTTGGCATGCTGCAGTTCAAGAAAGGTTCATGTTATACCAACCAATGAGCACCCACCTCCTGGCTCAAGTATTCAAATTCCAGTGAAAATTGTAAGTTCAACTGAAATTGATGCCATCAGTTCTCTGGTGGCGCAGAAGGCCACTAAATTACCAGTAAGTATACAGTAGTTTTAAAAGCTATGACAACAACCAAAAATACCTCAGATTTAAACAAATTGATTTCAGATATAAACAAAATACAAGTTGCGCAAGATTCAGGATTCAATTAATTTATAAAATTTCAGTTAATAAATGGACTTTCAAACAAAAAACAAAATTTCACTAGCCCATCCTACAAAACTATATCAAGCATAAAGCGGTGTAGTTCAAACCATAAACAAAACAAACTGACACAACAAGTGAAATGGATGGATGCTTTTCCAGAGTATATTATAATACAATCAGGAGTCATATGAGGCACCAACAGAAGAACTAAAATTAAACAAAGATTTAGCAATCTAGAAGCAAGATTACACAAGCACAAAACAAAATGAACTCATACAAGATGTGTAGTGTGAGCAGCCTAAAATAGAAATATAACAGTTTAACAGCCAATCAACAGCTATTCAATTTAGGAACAGAGGCATTTTATTAATTTTCATGGCTCCAGATTTGTATGGAATGGTTTTGAGAACCTTCCAAATATGGACTCAAGATTACAATAAAAATAAATCATAAAATTTTAAACTTCTACTTTTAGTGATTTTATCCTAGGTTTTTTACAATGGTTTTCACAAGCAATATATTTGTTGGCGCCAGCAGCCAAGCCAGAAGCAGCCAGACCAGCTTCAATGGAGGCAAGGCTCAGAATGTTGAGGCACCTGTTTACACCCAAGCCTTTGAGGCAGGTAACAAGGAAGCTGACCTGTACCTGACCACTGACCCCTATGGCTTTGACTTGTTTGAGAGTCACTTAGAGTCTAGCTCTGCCCCTGCTCCCGTACCCACCCCCGCACAAGCTGCCCACCAACCAACCAATCAGGATGGCAACCTTGATTTGGAACAACTTTCTATCACAAGCCAACCTGCCCCCCTCATCCAATCAGGCTTCAGCTCCCACAGCCCAGCGCCCCAAGCAACAAATCATCACTGCCCAAATTCTTCAGGGAATTGTGGCACTGAATCTACAAGATCTGTCCTGGGAACAGATTGCCGCCCAGTTGCAATTTACCCAAGCTACTGTCATGCGGGAATTAAACAACCTGATGAACAGGGGGAATCTGATTGGGACAGCCAAGAAGCCCAAGAAGGCCCCTGAGTCACAAATATCTGAGGCATACCCAATCATGCTTGACCTCCTCCAAAGGGATCCCAAGCTTCCCTTGACCCAGGTCCGCAAGCAACTTGCGCACCATGGCATTTGGGTGTCTGAGCGCATGGTGCAGCTCTGGATGTATGGGAAGGTGGCTTCAATACAGGTTCTTACCAATTTTGCTGGCAACCAATGGAATAGTGCTGAAGATTCCCTGTATGACACTGCCATCAAAACAACCCTGGTCTAATGCCTAACTAGTCTAACTGATGATGTCATGGTCATCTCCTACTACAAGCTATCAATAGCTTTTGATGATTTTGGCAAGCAAGGAAAAGCCGCTGCCAAGAATAAAATGAAGAAAGTCAAGAAGGGGACATTCATTGATGCATTTCTGGCTGTATCAGCCAGGAGTTTTGTCTACTATCAAACAAACTCAGATTTCATCAATGGCTACTCATACAGCCAAATCCTTGGTGGATTACTCGACTCCTGGGATGGCTCAAATTCCAAGTACCAGGTTTTTTTGAGCCACCAGATAGAGGGTAGTTCCACTGCCCTCAAGGCCATCCAGGGACACAGGCACCAGGCCTCAGTTTACCCCACTGGCCATGCAGACGTCCATCTAGCTGATGTTGTCTTCTTCAACATGGGATCCACCTTACGGGAGCGCCACCCTCAGGCTTTCAACGACCTCTATCTTGGGATCCTTGACCACAATTTTCTCTTTGGCTGCCAGATGATGGCTGACTTGTTTGCGCAAATGGTTTTCCATGTGAACATGGGTAACCAATCATGTAAGAATAAGCGCCTTCCACCTTGGGCCACTGCCACTTACCAGCCAATGATTGATGAGGAATACAACAAGTGTTATATGGCAGCCATCATGCAAAATCCTCCTGCCCCCTTCCTGCCACCAACACCCCTAACCTGCAAGCCCAACCCACCCAATCCCAGACCCCCCAGGCCAGCACTGCCTCTACGTCTTCCTTCCTGCATTATTCTACCTCCTAGGCATCACTCTCCTCCGCCCCAATAAACCCCTGTCACCAAACATTTTCTATTTATATTATATTTTTTTGAATTTCAATTGAATATGTTCTCTTTGTTTATAGTTGGTTTTATTCTTTATGTTCAGCTTATTTCTATAAAATCATATATTTACTATGCTGTGTATCTAGATCCAGAAAACAGTTATTTTTAGCACTTAAACATAGCCCCTTGTAAAAATATTAACAACAATTTGGTGATCAGCTAAATTTGAATTGGAAAATTATAGTGTTAACTGTTTTTAGATAAATTTGTTACTGATCCAAATTCAAAACCTTAATGATAAACTTTAAGCCAATCAGGAGCCAAGTGATAAAGTGATTGTTGTGACATAAAGGGTCATTCAATAATTATTTGGTGCATGTGCGCTAATTAATATGATTGGCTGGATGTTTTGCCATTTTATGCCATTGCCGCTGTGGAAAGTTGTTGATGGACTAGTGCTAACCCAGTAGCTGATTGGGCACTAGTCCATCAACAACTTTCCACAGCGGCAATGGCATAAAATGGCAAAACATCCAGCCAATCCTATTAATTAGCGCACATGCACCAAATAATTATTGAATGACTCTTTATGTCACAACAATCACTTTATCACTTGGCTCCTGATTGGCTTAAAGTTTATCATTAAGGTTTTGAATTTGGATCAGTAACAACTTTATCTAAAAACAGTTAACCTATAATTTTCTAATTCAAATTTAGCTGATCACCAAATTGTTGTTAATATTTTCACAAGGGGCTATGTCATGCGCCAAAAATAATATGGTAATCAAGGAAAAAATGCCAACACAAAGCAAACAACACATATCAAGATGAGTGTAAAACATATACACAATGGGTAAAAAGATGGGATAATGTAGTAGATGGGAAAACAAAAAGGAATAAACAAAGAGGCAACAGTATCAAAATAATACAGAATTTATTGGGGCAAAAGCTATAAAAACATATGGAAAGGTTAGTAAAAAAATCAAATGAGAGAACTCAAAAAACTACTCAAAAACCTCAACTTGGCAATTGCCAAAATCAAGAAATCAACTGCAAGGTCAAAGCCAAAGTTAAGTCTGCCGTCCTCACTGGGGACAAAATTGACAAGGTGTCCATAAAGGCACTAATGTCAAAAATGCCAGACGCCCCAGAGAAGACCATCAAGTGTCTTCTCAACATCCAGAAGACGGTAGTTGAGGGCCTTCAGTTCAAGGTGTACAATCTTTCTGCGCTGTCTGTTTGGGTTGACAACCCGGAGATGTATGAACATCTCAAACCTGCCAAGCATGCCAGGGCAGAGGATACTGAATTGTTAGCCCAATTGATTGCGCTAAAAATGGCCAAGCCAGCCAAGGCTGTGGGCAAAGAAGAAACACAAGAAGGTAGCCTAAAAATTATAATTGTTAAAAATTTCAAAATACTTACCTTTTTTTGTGTTAGAAAACATCAACAGTGAACTCCGCTGGGTCCTGGTTCCTTTTGTTCTCCCGCATTCTATTCAAATTATACCACTCATGTGGCCAAACAGCTCTATCTGTCTCCCCTGTCTTTCAGGAGCTCAAAGACAGAGTCCATGGTACCTGTCCAATGACAAGGGACACGCTAGCCAGTCTGATGCATGCTGAGGGGGCATCTGAGTGGGCAGTTACTGCCTACAAGGATTCCCAACTGGTACACCTGGACCTGGTGGTTCTCAGTGGAGTTTAATGTGTAAACTCCATTGAGCTTGTTTGGGACGTCCTGAAGACACTCCCATTCAAGAATGTACCAGAGATGAGCTAGGCCCATGCAGCTGCTTGCTTCTGCTTCCCGTTGGAGCACACCCTGTCTTATCTATTGGAGAGCTTTGGGCGTGTGGTGGGCAAATTGACTGTTGCAGACGCAACAGCCGTCAATAAAACTAAGATCCTCCTTGCGGAATTTAGGCTAGCCTGGAGTGCAGATGAGACAGGGTCCCCTTGGCAATGGATCTTACCTTTATGAAGACCAGGCACAACAAGAAGATTAGTGCTGTGTATAATTAGCTCTGTGAGTTTAGAGAAGCCTTTGCTGGGCACAGGCTTCACCTTGTTGTTTACCTGGGGTTCCTCTTATACTTTGGGATGAACGTGTCTGTAGAGGACCTGGATGTGGTCCTTCTTGGGATCAACAAGGCCCAGCTCTCCCTGGATGGAAAGAAGGTCCCCCCAGATACAACTTGGTGGACCACGTTATCCAGGACGCCCTGGTCCTGGCTGGAATTTACGGGTTTGCAGCCCTGCCCAAAAAGCTGCTCCTCAGTTTGCATCTTACCCTACTCCCCTTCACCAGCAAGAGGGAGTTTTTTAATAAGGGAGTATCCACCGTCCACAGTGTGGCGGTGGAAGTTGTGCGCCACCTCCATTGCGGGGTGGGTACATACCAAAGAACCCACTACAGGTGCACACAATAAAAATATGATTCCAATAAATTTTATTACAATTTATAGTAGAGTAGTTTTAAAAGCTATGGCAACAAGCAAAAACAATCCAGATTTAAATAAATGAACTCATATTTAAACAAAATTAAAAATAAATGGATTTATATTGATTTACAATAGATTTGGGTTCATTTCAATTTCACTTAAATCTGAATTCATTTTGTTTAAATCTGAGTTCATTTTGTTTGTTGCCATAGATTTTAAAACTACTTTATTTTTATTATATTAAATTTGTATAATTTTTATTTCAGCAAACCAGTTTTGCAAAATATTTTGCAGAAACAGCTTTCATAAAAGCATAAAATTATATGTTAATAAAATAAATTCTAACATGTACACTTTACATTTAATTTTTTTAAAACTATTTTTATATTTATTTGACCAAAGTGATTTAAATATTTTTGCGTAATCCAGTATTGAGCGTTTGGGATTACCTCAGATGGCATAATAAAATAATATATAATAAAATAAATAAATTACTTACATCTATTAATGGATCTTCTGAATATGATTGCGGGTGTGGAAACATCTAAATATAAAATGATAATTAATAAATCTTGAATAGTAAATAAGAGAATATAAAAAAATTGGACACACTAAGCCTTTAATTGATTGGCTGTTTGGCTAGGCACGCAGGGATGAAAAAATCAGCGTGTCCATAGAATTTGGCCACGGTCTCAGCTGGGAGGGTGTGGATCCTGGCCTGCAGCAAATTAAAGAGGTCCTTGGTCCCAGTTGGGGTTCCTTGCTTGACAACTTGCTTGAGCCACCCAAAGACTTCCTCGATGAGATTTAGGAAGGGCAAATAGGCTGGGAGGAAGAGAAGGCGTAAATTTGCCGTGGCCAATTGCTGGGGGCCCACAGCAATGCTGGTGTCAATCATTGAAAATTCCTCAAGAATGTCAGCCACTTTGTGGAGACCAACGTTGTCCAACATAATGACATTGGTGAAGCCAGGGCTTGTGCGCCTCAGGTGCTCCTGGACCAATTGGAGAAATGATAGAAAGGTCCTGCTGTTATGCAAACCCAATATCACTTGGTAGAGCTCAACCTCCTTTGGACCGGGGAGAGTCACCATCAAATAGGCTGTGGTGCAGACTACAGCACGCTGAGCCATCCCGTCATTGGAGCCTTTGGGGACATAGCCATACCCATTGCGCATTGACAAGGCAAATGCTGATTTGTCAATATAATAAAATTTGACCTTCCCCTTGGCTTTGAGGGCAGTGTACGCCTCTGCATAGTTTTTCCAGACATCAATGTTGGCTGAGCTGTTTCTGTTGTAGGGGGATACCCCAAGCTTTTTCCAAGAAAATTGCATTCCCTTCAACAGATGGTAGTAAAAGAAAACCAAGGCCTGAACCCCAAGAGTAGATTTACCCATAGCCTGTATATTTGCCAGTTCAAGATGGCAGTTCCAGGTGATCCACTGGCAGATTGCCCATTTGTGCTCCTTGGTGAGCATGGTAGAAACACGCAAGGATTTCTCCGCGGCAAGGACACAACCAGTATTGATGAATTTTTGGAAGGTCTTGCTGGCGTACTTGGGATCCACCCCGACATGGGCTGAGGCCACCTTGTAATTACCCAATTCACGCATTAGCTTAAGAAGGATGATGTGTTTGATGTTGGGGATGCGCTTCTGGGCAGGCTTTTTAGCGGTGGAGATTGACTTGCTGGCATTGGGCACAACACAGGGCATAGGTACCTTGGTATAGAAGGCTGTAACCTTTTTTAACACCAGCTGTCCCTCATCAGTTTGATAGAACTTGGGCTCCTTGTCATCCTCCTGATTTCCATCACTGATGTAGGGCTTGTAGCTAGTATCAAGTACAGGCTTCACCTTTTCCAGCATGGCTGACAGGACTGACTCTTGCCAGTAAACAATTCCAAACACATACAAAGTAAGTTCTAACTTCTTGTTTCTAACTTTCTTTGTCATTGGTGACTTTGGTGGGCTTCCGGGTCAGCTTTGGGACCCAAGGGTTTATGCTCTGCACCCTAGCAGCTTGTGCTCCTTGAACTGGTCGTGTTAGTGCAGTGTCACTATGGAACTCTCCTCTCCCTTCTCCTCCTTGAGTAGGCACTTGGGTTGAACTAACTCTATTCTTTGACCCGCAGGGGCAACCACAACCACGGAGCACAACAGGTGCATCAGTACTCAGTTGCTGTGTTCCTTCCATTTTAAAATTTAATAAAAGATTAAATAAATTTCAATTAAGTTACTCCATAATTTTAATTTTTGCTTTTATCTGAATATGGATATTTAATTAGAGTTTTTACCATCCAATATCCCAATTATAGATTTTTTATTTCTTAATTAGTTGTTTCTGGTTTTACAACACCCATTTTTGAATATCTGAAATAATTTCCACACATTTTCCTAGATTTTACTGCCAAATTCAAACACCCAAATATATTTTTAAAATTTATGTTTCAGATCTTGTGTCTTATTTTAGATATCTTGGTATCATTCATGATTACAATCCATTGCACACATTGTGTGAGTGATTTTGTTTACGTAGTGAGTTGCTATTGTGTTTTGTTTTTGATTTGCGTTTTGACACACCTTGCTTGGGTGTATTTTGTCATCAATTCACATAGTAAACATATGTACACTGAAAGTCAACTCACACCATTTTGTTTGTGAATCAATGTATCTTGGATTGTATTTTGAATGGTTTCACTTTGTGTGTGAGCCTTTTGTTGCTGTGTTGACTCATTTTGCCCATTAACACCAATGAACCCTGTTAACAGAGTGTATATTTAACCCAAGAGTTGGATTTTGCTTAAATCTGAAATCTTTTGTTTAAATCTGAGGTATTTTTGGTTGTTGCCATAGCTTTTAAAACTACTGTAAGTAGTGAGGAGGAGAAGCCCTCCTCACTGTTGACATCTTAGTAAAACAAGTTTATGCCCAGAAATCATTATCTTATTGCAGGAATTGTCTTTTTTTGCTCAAATTTAATTATTCTCTTTGCATCTTTTTTGGAATCCACAACACAATATAAACTTGCCTATCTATATATTCCTGATTAGACTTCTGCTACCCCAGTCAATCCACCCTGCACTCTTGATTTGGAGTATTTTCACCCCCATCCTCTGGATCTCTTGCCTGCTATGAAGGAGATTCCTACTGCTCCCCCTACCCAATGTGCCTCCTGCCCAGGACTTCAGTAAGTTGGGTTTGTCTACATCACAGTATTGGGGCTGGACAACCAAGTTGTTCCCCATACTGAAAGATGGTGCCCCCTAGCTACCTCAGTTAACTACCTCGTCCAAATTGCACCTATTGTGTAATTGCCTTCCAGGCCTGGCCTGCATCCCCTGTGGGAGTCCAGTTGGACTCTGGTATGGGCCATGGCAGTATGTCAACCATATCAAAACTAGTAACCCTGGGTCCCTATTCTTCTTTGATTATAGGGGCATCTTGTATGCTTTTATTTTTGACCTCAGCTTACTACCTAAGACAGTATATGTCCAAGAAACAAGAAAATAACAAAAGCCAAGAAGAAATTATTGCCAAGCCATCCCAGGTCTAGACTGTGACCATCTCCACCTCAAACCAGAATACTGCTGCCCCCACAACCTTTCCTGACCTGCAAAAAATGGACCTGGCTGGCTTCAG